>JABUQX010055197.1:0-20000 GCA_015478945.1 Trachelipus rathkii
ACCTAACATACCTCGCGTAGGAATAATCAGCTAACATCCTGACAAAAAATATTCCCTACTGATCAAGGTAAAGTAGCTAACATAATAGGTCATACAATACTCGATTATGTTCCCACTTTTTTGGTCATATTAGCAACAGGTAAAGCCGTTTTATCTCTTCCAAAATCCATTAACAAAGTGAACCCAATCTACTTCAAAGATGCCACCATTCTTGAACTAAGAATTGACAGCTTCTTCATTCAAATGTCACCCCGTTTCGAGTCTTATATAAACAATCATTTGACCTATCGAATTAAACGTAGACTATTAGCAAAATTCTAGGGCAAACCTAACATTACAACAAAAACTTAACCTAGGTTCACGTTTTCTAACACACCATCGGTCGTTAAACCAGTAATATCTACAAAAACTCATCATTTCTCTAAACAAATCAGTGTTAATTTTAACTGGTAGGTTTGGTAACAGTGCATCATACAGAGGCGATTATAGCACTGTAAGCACTGTAAGCCACTACTTGGAGATCACCCCAGAGAGAGGCATGAAGACCCGTTCGGGGTACCCTGAAGGGGATGTAAGCGGTAAGGGCACACATATATTTATGGAAAATACCTTATGTAACATGTAAAGACGTATTATCTAACAAAATCCCTTAACAAAGCTCGATCTAATCTATCAAAGATACCCAGCATACTCGAAGACTATTGAATTGACACTATCTTCAATCGGGCAAGTCGTTTTGACTATAACATCAATTGACCTATGAATAAACGTAGACCTTAGCAAAATTCTCGGCAAACCTAACATTAATCAACAAAAAACTTAACCTAGACTTTTACGTTTTCTAACACATCATCGTCAGGCTAACACAGTAATATCTTACAAAACTCATCACCTCCTCTCTCTACCAAATCCAGTGTTAATTTCACCCCTCCCGTCATAGTAATATTAACACTAAACGTCTACCCTAACTTACGAATAACAGGCCTTTCCATTAACCAAGAGTATCTACTAAAGCAACATACCACCTCCCGAGAGAAAAACCCAGGGGAGATGCGTCGCCCCCTGAAACAGGGGTGTGATATGCTTTGAGAGGTGGGGATCACCCCCGATAGGGTGTAAAGCGGCGCTCCGTCCTGCGTTACCTCCTCCGGAAGGAGAGGTAAGGCCTCAGCCCTTCGGGCTGAGGCCAGAGCCCCGCTTGACACCCCTTCGGGCTGTGATCCCCCCTCTCAAAGATATTTCACCACCCCTCTTCACGGCGGTGCGCATCTCCCTGGGTTTTTCTCCTCGGACCTTCCAGGTTGGTTATGTTGCTTAGATACCGTCTCTGGTTAATGAACCGTTATTCTCGTAAGTTAGGGTTACGTTATGTTTAAATTATTACTATGACAGGGGTGACATACTTAAACACTGATTTGCGTAGAAGTAAATGATGAGTTTGATTAAGATATTACTGTTTTACCTGACGATTGATGTGTTAGAAACGTAGTTCTAGGTTAAGTTTTTGGTTGAGTGATGTCAGGTTTCCCTAGAATTTTGCTTAATATTTTACGTTTATTCATAGTAAGTCAATTGATGTTATATCTTCACACGAGTGGACACTTTAGAGTGACCAGACTAGTGTCAATTCATAGTTCGAGATAGCTGGTATCTTTGATAGATTGATCACTTTTGTTAAAGGGGATTATTGTTAGATAATCACGTCTTTTACCTGTACATCAAGGCTCAGTCCCAAAGGACTGTGCCCCTTACCGCTTACATCCCTCAGTGGTACCCGAGGACCCGGCTCATGCCTCTCTTCTGGGGTGATCTCCTAGCAGATAGTTGCTTTACCAGTGGTCTACAAGTGCTATCAAATCGCCTCTGTTATGGATGCCTGTCCTATTGACCTATTATGTGAACAATAACAATGATTTGTCAGAGAACATGATGATTTTGTAAGATTATTACTGGGATTAACCTGACGATGGTGTGTTAGAAACGTGAGCCTTGAAGTGTTAGAAAGGTTTTTGTTGAAGTATGTTAGGTTTGCCTTAGTACAATTTTGCTAAAGTCTACGTTTATTTCATAGGTCGGAAATGATGTTATACTCAAAACGAGGACACTTTGATGAAGATAGTGTCAATTCTTAGTTTCATGATGGTGGCATCTTTGATAGATTGGGTCACTTTGTTAAGGGATTTTGTAGATAATAAAACGGCTTTACCTGTTGCTAAAATGCTCGAAAAGTGGGAACATATCATGCATTGTATGACCTTGTTAAGCTACTTTTACCTCTTGATCAGTGATGGAATTTTTCAAGGATGTTAGCTGATTTTCAATCGTGCTCGCGTTATGTTAGTTTGCCTTGTGTACATTATATTCCCTAGTTCGGCGGTTATGATTTGGTTAGCTCTATTGAGTGCCTTAAACTTTGTTGAATGCCTTCACGCCAACTATTACTCGTCATGCTGGCTATATAAAGAACTTCTCATTTTTATTTATGTTTGGCCAAATGATACCTTGAAATATGCCCTGAATCAATAGTTCAATAGATCACCTGCGGGTGGGATGGGGGGTAAGGCCTCAGGGGTAATGGGTGGCTTGATTTACTTAGATTTACTGATTTACTACTTTAAAATCACGTAAATTATTCCCTCTTACTGCAGTTACTCAAAGAGAACTTTTATTATGTATGTTAGGATAAAATTTGCTTATTTTTTGTCTCAGTGTTTTGGTTATAAGCTTTGTTATGTATCTTGCGATTATATCGCTGGGGACGTTATGATATTTCAGACGAGGTTTCTATTGAATGAATTTTATTTGTTAAATGTTACGAAGTTGATGTTAAAACATTTGTACGTCAGGCAATTATATTCTATTTGTCCAAGTAGATTATATAGCGATCAATGTTTATTGACTAAACTTTTGTTAAATAGTTACGAGGGTTATTATCGATATACAAATTATACATTAGAAACATAATGTCAGAAGATATGTTTTGAAAAAGCTATGAATAGGTTACGTCTTCGGACGAAGTGTTATGTACTTACCTGTTGTTAAGTGCGGAAAGTTTGTTAATGTTAGTGGTTTATTCGTACGTACGGTGTGTTAGGTTGTTTGCATGTGTACATTATATTCTTAGTTCAGGTTATGTTATGCTTAGCTTTTAATTTATTGTGGAAACTTCTGTTAACGTATATCTCAAGATCACTTTCACTGCTACTGTATGATTAATTAAAAAACAAATGGTTATGATAAATTCTTGCTAAAATATTACTGTGTCAATGTACAAGGATTAACGTTAATATGTTGGAGATATGCTGGAAAAAAAGATATGAATAGGTTACGTTTTGTATACAATGTCAGTTACTTTACAGGTGCTTTAAGTGTGGAACTTTGTTAATAGTTTAACAGCTTATATTGCTGACATAACGATTGTCTGTTAGATTCGTCGTTGCTACATTATTTCTTAGTATCATGTTACGTCGCATGTTAGCTTATTGAGTGGAAACCTTATTATGTACCTTAGAGATAATATTTTTCGTTGATTAGTATTGGATAATTAAACAATGTTTGAGAAATTTAGTTAAATGTTACTGTGTCAGTTTAAGATTAACGTTAATATGTTACAGATATGCTTGAAAAAAGTAAGGATAGTGTTTTACGTTAAGACATACCATACGTGAGTTGCTTTACTGTTAGATAAGGTGTGAGAACTTTGATTAATGTTAACAGTTTATGTGTTAAGGATGTGGAATAGTTAGTTTGTCATTATGTGTCATTATTTCTTAGTTCTAGTTTGGATGCCTACAGCTAATCTTTATTAATAGTCGAAAACTTGTGTTACGTTAGCATAATACTTTCGCTGCTCTGTATGATAATTAACCAAGTTGTGATAAATTTTTAGTTAAATGTTCACTGTAGTTAGTGTTAAGATTAAAACGTTAATATGTTAGGTTATGCCTGAAAAGGTAAAGATTATGTTACGTTTTGCATACCCATGTTAGCTCGCTTTACCTGGTTGTTAAGTGTGGACACTTTTGTTAATGCTTAACAGTTTATTTGTGTGTAAGTTGTGATTAGGTTTGTCTTTGTGCATTATTTTCTTCGTTCATGTTAAATGCCTCATGTCTCAGCTTTATTAATGTGAAACTTTATTATAGTTAGCATACATTTCGCGTGCCCTCTGTATGATAAATTAATCCAATGTTGTTTCGACTCCAATTTTGAGTTTTAAATGTTTACTGTACACCCGCCGCTAGTGTAAGATTAACGTTAATATGTTAGAGTTTACTTGGAAAAAGTAAGATTAGGTTACGTTTCGCATACCATGTTACTTGTTGCTTTACTATGTTAAGTGTCTGGAACTTGTTAAATGTTAAAACAGTTTATTTGTGTGTAAGTGTTGATAGGTTTGTCTTTGTGCATTTTTTTCTTAGTTCATGTTAGATGCGTATGTTTAGCTTTCATTATTGTGAAAACTTTGTTACGTTGACATATTAACTCGATTAGATCTTTGTATAAAGAACCTCATAGATTTTTATGTTATGGTTCCTCATTTCAAAATGATACATCAAACTGTGCTAGCCTTGATATCCAATAGATCATTAGATACAACTTAAGGTTCAGGAGACGGGAAGTGGGTTTGACTTATGGTGGTTTGATTACCTGATTAGTAAAGAATCATAATGGGCTATGATAAAACGTTACACACACTTTTTAGTAAAAATCTGACCTTAAATCAACCTCAGCAATCAATAGATCAACTTTAGACCTCAACTAGATCAATAGACATCGAAATAGATAACTCGATAGCGACAGCGAAGTGTGTTTGGATGGTGGTTGAGTTTTAACTGAGGTTTTACTGATTTAGGGTATTGTAAAACGTTACAAATTTAGTAAAAAAAATTTGACCCTCTTCACTCAACATAGATCAATAGGATCAAATACGCATCACCACTAGATCATAAGCAAATCAATACAGATCCATGAACCGACTTTGGACAGGAGGAGTGGTTGGATAGTGGATACTCATCTGAACTAACTTACCTCTCCACTACTACCTAGATAGTGGTATATCTCACCACAAACGTTACACATTTAGAGAGAGACCTAAACAATTTGACCTTAATAACTCCCCAATAAGATCAATGTATAGATATCAAATATACGCATCAACTAGAACTCACAAACACTTCCGGACCCGAGGCCGTGACGTGAGAAATAAAGAATATAGTAGGTGAAATTATACTTGAATTAGATGGTTATTGAATAAAACAGTTACAATTTTTAAAGTAAAAATTTGACCCTTAATCAATAGTCATCAATAGTAATCAATATAGATCACAAAACTAGGTCTGGGAAGTGATTTGAACGTGAAAAAATAAAAATAGTAAGAGTTATATGTATTTAACTGAATATATGAAATATATATAGCGGTATAGAATAAAAAACGTCAGCTCACAAATTTATACCAAAACCTTTGACCTAATCAATATAATCCATCAAATAATCAAAATATACGTACCATATAGATCACAGATATGGACAGGAGAGAGTAGGTGGGATGGTGGTTGATTACTTGATTTCTGATTGTTCCAGTCGGTATCCATGAAATTAACATGGCACCACACCCTTTTTCCACGGGTATAAAAATTTGACCTTAATCAATAGGATCAATCCAGATATCAATAGCTCCTTTTTCTCCCTCTAGCCTTCAATCACGCATCACAACCTGCCCGTCAGGAGGGTTGATGTGCCGGATAGTAGGTTTTGATTTACTTGATTTACTCCGAATTATAGCGCAGGCCCTATGTGAAAACGTTACCAATTTACGTAAAAATTTGAACCCTTAATCAATAGATCAATAGGATCACAACTGGACAGGAGGGATGAGTGGATAGTGGTTTGATTTACTGATTTATTTATTACTTAGGGTATGTAAACGTAAAGTTGTAACGTTAATCAAACACACTACTAAAAAATAAGAAAATTTTATTTATTTATTTATTATTTAAAATTTATTTATTTTTTTCAGTTAAAAATTGTCTCCAATGATAACCCAATATAGCACTATCGCAAAACCTCTAACAACCTACCTAAAATAACTCCTTATAAGACAACCAAACATTGTTGTCTATACGACTGTTTAATTAACTAGCACCGCAGTGGCTCCAGCACCGGATGCCCAAAGCCAAAAACATAACAACTTGAATTCCAATACTAGACTCTCTTTGCAAACTTCAACTCTGCATCCTCATCACCAAATTTTCAGCTTTCTACATTCATATTTAAATGTTTTGTAAGGGGGGTGGTCCCCCCTTTCGGGAGACCTCCATGGGGACGGTATTGCGTACCCTACACGGACGTTACCACGCTTCATCAACTACCTGATTTTACAATTAGAAATCTAATGAGAATTCACACTTTTCTTTTGAGCCCTGAAAAAGCTACTATTCCGAACTGTTAATTATAATTAGAGATCATTTTCATAAACACGTTCATATTTCAATTTTTATTTTATATTGTGTTGTTGTTTTAAAAAAAAATTATAAATTCTCTTCTTAATCTCCTCAATTAACTTTTATTTCTTTATTGCAATGGCATTCGGTTTCTCTCTTTACTCGATATCAATATTTCAATCAATGTCTTAATCCTTTATTTGAATTATTTAAAAAACAAGTCAAGATTTTTGGTAATTTTTTAAAATCTATATATTTTTAAAAAATATTTTAATGTGTTAAGTAAGCGATATTCCTAATTTGATGTATTAATATTAATACTTGAGAGAGTTTTTCAATTAACTTAACTGATAGTATAATCATCTGTCTGTTTATTTGAAAATCTCTGAGGCAGAAGAATACTTTCATGGTGAGAACGCCAAATTAAAAACCTTATTCACTTTAACAAAGACGTTATAAATAGAATTAAAATAAAATGTTTTTAATGACAACAGATTCCAAGAGGCAAAGGCTATTTTTTTTATATTAATATATCATCAATAGCTCTTTTGGTCAAAAATAGAAAATAATTAATTTTGACCGATTTTTTTAAGAAATATATTTTTAGCCATTTTTTTAAACTGTGACTGATCTGGGGTCCTTTTTAATATTTCATATATCCTTGATCTCATCTTTTAGGAATTACGACAATATATTTATTGGTTTCGGTTCTTTTAAATTTGATTATGTGGCTTAATAGTTTCGCTTTCTTTTATCCTTCTCTTTAGAGGGATTTTGATCCTTTCGAATAATTTCTTTAATAAAAAGATTCAACTTGAAAATAATCTTCGCTTTCCTCCTCATGACATTTGGTGTTTAACTCACTATTAGCAATTATTTGCGGTAGGATTTGGGTTTATACATTCAGTTTACTGCTCAAACTTAGGCAATAGATAATACAGTAATCTAAATAATAATTAAAAGATAATAATAATAATAATAAATAATAATATATAATATAATCAATAATTAATAATTTGTGGTAATATGTTTAAAATTAATATTATATAGATAAATATAATTAATAATAATTTGAATTAAATAGAGGTGAGACCTTATTTAGATAATCTTCTTGTGGCATATTCGTAACAAAGGATGATTTATCAAGCGAGTGAAAAGTTTTCTTTTAATAATAAAAATGAAGGAAAGCTTTTAAGTGAAAGTAAGGAAGAAATATCTTGCAAAATTAATAATTATAATTTGATACGAATAAACAATTCCTTCTTTTCTGCACAGGTCTTGTGTTGCTGCCTCTACCACAGAGCAGTGTAGCCTATCTTATAGGAATCTATGTTGTGCAAATATATATATTGAATATGATGTAGTTGTTATGATATATATATATATAGTGTTATATATATATCCTATAGTTGTATAGGTATATAGGTAAATGTGTAATCACGTTAGAATTAAAAGTTAGTTATAGTATATTATAGTTAGTTATATATATAGTATAGTATCTAGGTAATATATATTATGACATTTAAGAGGCTTGACTCCTTTAATTATTAGGTTTAGGTTAATTAGGTTGGGTTTGGTTTAGGATATGTTAGGTTAGGTTCGTTAGGTTAGGGTTTTACGCTATATATTTTATGTATTTACCCTAAAATTAGTGAAATTACGATACGATTTATTTATTGGATTTTCGTTTCGCTGGAGTCAACCTTTATAAATATATATATAGTACTATTAGTAGTATTTTATGTAGGTATATTATGATAGTATCTATATATTTTGTGAGTTATATATATATATATATTATCTTATTATGTAGGTTATATAGGTAGTAGCGTTTACGGTTGTACTATTATATATATATTATATATATTATTATTTTTATATATTTTTTTTATTATATATATATATCTATATATATATAGTATATTATACTATATATATTATATATAATATATACTATATATAATATATATATATATAATTGTTGCTGTGTGTGTGTGTGTGTATGTGTTTGTGTAATGGTGGGTTGGCATGGTGTGGTTTGTGTTTTGGTGGCTTCCGGTTCAGGGGGGCCACGAACGACTTCTAGTTCAGTTCCAACATGGCCTCTGGACAACAATTTTCAAATCTCAGGCTGCAGCTCCGTAGCGATCGGCAAGAAAAAATCAGCTTTCTGGGGCTGAGCGCTTGGATTCGGCTTTACCATTCAATATATTATTTCTATTCTCATATTGACTGTTATTTTCTTGTTTTATGAGAAAAAAATTATTTTAAATTCGGACGAGGGTAGAATTAAAATTGCAGAAATATCAAGTTGCCAATAATCTCACGACACTAAATCTGACACGCAAGAATTTGAGATAGTGTAGTAAATGAAACACAAAGTTGGATTGAGTCATATCAGGGAGAAGAATGACGTCTAAAAAGAGTAATACACTTCCAGCCATATAAAGGAGAGCTGTATATGTGCAACATCCCAGTTTTACGGTGCATGGTACATACAAGAAGCAAAACGACTTCATGAATACAGTGCAATAACTCTGGTGTTAGAAAAAAGTTCTTATAACCTCATGAAAATTACATGATCATAAGAACTTGTCTAGTGAGAAAAATCTATTTGTGATCATTTTCTCTCGAGGATAATTCATGAAGAAATGTAAGAAAATTAAGAACATATGATGGATTTGGGTTTGTGTTTTCAAAGAAAAAGCTTTTTTTGCCCTTTTTCTTTTACCTTGTTTTAGTTTTGTGGAAGCAATCTCGAATATGGAGAAATTGAAGGAAATAGAGTTTTTTGAGATATTGAAATACAACCATGTCTCTACCCCTATAATTAGTTGACAGTTAGAAAGAAAGATCAAGTGGCCACTCTCCTAGCATGTATTAGCTAAAAGCCGTTATGTTGGACGCATTTCGAATTAAAGAAGTAAATGAGAGAGGAACTGATCGCAGTATTATAGAGAGGTACTTAATATGTGTGAGGTGGTTAGTGAGTTCTGAGCTTGTTTCAGTTGGTAAAGTTTTCTGTCGTGATTGTTGTAAAAATAATGAGAATGGGAAATAGAACAACCAACCTAAGGCAACATAACCAATGATAGTTTTAAAGGGACTGTGGTCATGGCTGAAACAAATTCTAAGAATACTGGAAAACGAAAATTGCAGAACAGACACTGTTACTAGAGAGATAGAAAAGATTACCTCCAAGAGAGAAGAGTCGTTTTAAAAGACAAAGCTTGTCTCAGACCACTATCAAAGGGTTTTAAATATGTTCAAGGTCGCAGGGAAAGATTCACCGAAATGTGTAAGAGCAGAGGACTAAACGTCAGAACAGAAATAAAAGAAAGAACTACAAATAGGGATTTCCTTTGGCAAGCATACTTTGCGATATGAAGCCAAGAGGAGAAATTTATAGAGGCTTCCATAACTTTCTGTTAAATGTATTAGGTATTGAAGTTAAAGCAATGGAGCGATAGTTAGAAGAATTAACGAAGGGAACCCTCTTTTGGAACGGTTTCATAAAGAACATAAGCTAGCAGAAGAAGAAATAGTCCGAAAATTAAGGTGAGAGAGGACAGCAATTTTATGTTAATTTTAATATATTTTTAAAACTTGCTTCAAGTTATAGGTTTTATATAAATATGTAAATTTCACTAAAAAACAATTTTTAACTTTACTATGTGTAAGTATAGCATATTACGATGGGCAAAAATCACAGGAAATACTTTAAAAAAATAATTGATATAACCTAAGGGACAGTTTTCAGTGTTAATTTTATAAGAATTGGTCGAAATGTTGAAAATTTTCTGCTTTTAATTATTTTTTTTTACAATTCATTCTCAGATTTTTTACAAATTTTCCGGTTGATTTAATTGGTCCAGCCTCCAAAAAATTCGGATTTTCGAGCATTTTTGGCTTGTGAAGCTCGAACTTTATTGACATCTATTGCCAATTATGAATTGTTAGATATTGAATGCGATCTATGTAAAAAAAATTTAACATTTAGAATTTAGATGCATGTTTTTGCTAATGTCTTTAGGTTTTATAACAACTCTAAAAACTCTATAACTATATTCATAAAAAATACAAAACAAATATCTGCAGTAGTGGCTTTTTTTTTTTAACAATACCTTGAAAGGTGAAAATTTGTCACAATTGAAAACTCTTCTCTCTCTCTCTCTCTCTCTTTTCATCTTCTCTCTTTCTCTCCATCTCTCTCTCTCTCTCTCTCTCTCTCTCTCTGTCTTCTCTCTCTCTCTCTCTTCTCTCTTCTCTCTCTCTTCTCTCTCTCTCTTTCATCTCTCTCTCTCTCTCTCTTACTATTTATAAGTATTTTGTAACAAAGTTGAGATAGTATGTAAGTTCGCTGTAATTCGGTTATTTAGAGTATTTTTATACATGTGGAACATTTGACTGGGAGAATGGGACGGGTGGTGGACGGTGGTTTCTCTTTCAATTGAAAATGGCGGGAGTCCAACAAGGTACAAGTGATGTGGCGATGTAGAAAATTACTTCACAGCTAAATTATTATGTTATTCCTTAAATTCTTATTTTTACTCTAATTGAAGACTGAATATATATAAAGTGAATATATAAAAAACATAACCTAAATTTTGAAACATTTAATTTCTTTATTTCTATCTCATTTAATCATAAAATTGCAAAAATATTGCAAACAAAAAACATAAATAATAAAAAATAAATTAAAAAAAAAATAATATAAAAAGTATTAATATTATTATAAATAAAAACTTAACGAAATTTTCGACACTGTTTCCGTGCATGTCACTCGCCTTTACTCTGCCCAGTCTTGATGGAGAAAGGTAGATGATCGTTATGTTATGTTAATGTTAGTTATATATATATATATATATATATATAATATATAATTATATAATACTATATAATATATAATGAGTGGTATGGGTTAGTGATTGATATTAGTATATGGTATGATATATATATTGGTGTATTTATTATATGATTATATAATAATTATATAATTGTTATATATTATAGTATATATATATATAGTATGAATGAATTTATGGAGTACTCTTCAAAATAATTTTAAACATAATGCAGATGATTATGCCTGTGAGTTTACTGAGACCAATTTAATATGCAGAAGCAAAAAAAAAAAAACAGAAAAAAAAAAAAAAAAAAGAAAAATTCCTTTTCACGTAGAAATAGTTTAGCATAAAGTAAATGAATAACAATATATGGAATAACTCAATAATTTAACGTTAAAGAAAAATTCCTTGGTTAAGAATAAAATTGATGTCTATTAATCGGATATTAAATATAGTGCTTTAATTCTATATAAGGAAATTTTCCATAAAAAAAACTACATTATTTCCTTATTGCTTACTTTATTATTTTATTTACCGTCGTCAACCAGTCCAATAATCTGCGCATTCTCCCATGTTTAACCTGACCCAAAGAATATATTCCTTCTTTTCACAGCACAAAATTTTTCCACCATAAATGTTTATGATGCCAAAGAGACATAATAAAAGTTCTTTAACCTGAATTCGATTTAAGTTCAATGACTCTCTGCCACCGAAATTGACATCAAATATTGAGCCTCTCTACGATCCTCATCCTTTTTATGTTTTTTTTTCGACGGATCTTAAATTTTAATGATTTAATCTTTAAAGGAAGGGCTTTCTCGACAACCGCTAGTCTAAACACACAAACGATACTCACTAATGTTATCATTTAACAAAAAATTTGAACTTTTACTTTCCTTAAAATAGATAGCAAAGCTCAATGATTGCTTTTTTGATAGATTTTTCTTATATATATTATATTATATATATAATATAATAATAATATATATATATATATAGATATATATAGTGTGTAGGGGTAGTTGGGTAGTAGGAGTGTATTTGTTGGTTTGTTGGATTTTATAGATTGTGGTGTTGTTTGCCGCCGGAGACCTAGGTAGTGACTGATAGTGATATATCTTATTGTAGTATATAGTATACGTAGTATAGTTGAGTATATATTATGATGATGTTATGTTATGCTTGATTAATTTATACTAGTGTCATGTGGCGCTGAAGCGCTCAGTAACTATTTACTGATATCTACATGGTGTGCAGCTTCTCTTCTCTCATCGTTCTTCTGTTATCGTCTGTCTCTTTCCTCCTGCTTTTGTGTTGTGGTTCTTCTCTCTGCGCTCTGTCTCTGTCGCTTCTCTCTATTATAAGTGTTTATAGGAATTAGGTATAGTATGTGACTATTATATATATATATATATTAGTATATATATATCATATATAGGTATATATTAAAGTTGGGTGATGTGCTTTGTTAGGGTTGTGGTATATGTAAGGTATAGTTCTTAGTATTACTATACTGTTCGAGTATTATAGGTATATATGTTTTCTTTTTAAATTCGTTTTCTGATTATGTTGGTGTCCACGATTCTTTAATAGTAGATTGTGTCCAAGGTTATTTCTTTTTCTTCTGGGTATAGGTTTGGTACATGATATTTTTTATTATTTTAATTCCTTTATTAAATTTTTTTTTTTTTGATAAATATTTTTATTATGTAATTAAATAAACAAATATGATAAACATTTTTATTGATAAACATAGTATTTATAACAAGTTTTAAACTATTAAATTCACAATACGATATCGCCAATTGCTTTTGGGCAGGATTAGTGCTATTTTTTAATGTGTTAAAGCGTTTTATTTAATAGCGGGCTATTCTTACCTTTTCGTTTCCATTTTTGCATAATCTTTTTATCTTTATGTATTAATAATTTCATTTTGTTTGACCAATTTTCGCCAAAAAATAAGAAAATATTATATTATATATATATATATATATTTATTATATATTATAGTATATATATATATATATATATATATATATATATATATATATATATATATATATATAGTATATATATTTAGTTTATTTTTTTATATATATACTTATATATTAATATACTATATATATTATATATATATATATTATATATATATATATATATATATATATATCATAATATATATATTACTATAAGTTGTAGCGACTTATTCTTGTGGGTTTAGATAAGTAGTTCGTCTATGTTTAATATATATTGTATTTACTGATATATTGGTTCTGTAGGTATTATATATTTTTATATATATATATATTATATAGTATTATAATATATATGTATATATATATATATATATATATATATATATATACGTATATATAATCGATGTTGTTTATATTATGATAGTATTTATATGTAGGTAATTATTTATGAATGAGTTATATTAGTATATAGTTATATATATAGCTTGGTATATATAGCTAGTTTTATATATATATATATTATATATATATATATATATATATATATATATATATATATATATATATATATTAATATATATCTATATAATATAGATGGGTAACGACGTTAGGCACGCTGAACAAACTTCGCACTAGACCGAATGTTTTTTGGTACTGTTCTAGTGCTTTTTTAATTGCTTAATGCTTAGTTGACGGTTTTGAGGTGTTCACATTTGGTGGGTTTCAGGCCGGAAACCCGTTTCGAGGTCGATGACTTGCGTTTTCCACCAAGTCATATCGCAGCTGGCTTTGTCAGGGCCGCCAACTCCGATGAATTCTTCTCAAATGACGATGACGGGTCTCCAAGACAGCGATCGTTCTAAGGTACGTGAGTAGATCGTCTTCGAATGCTGCTGGAGCTTTCTGAACGGCCGAAATTCAATCAATGTCAGCAGTTCGACTTGGAAATTACAACTCCAGTATCGTTAGATTTTGCGAACAAGAAAAACCTGTATTCGCAGGGCGTTAATTAAGGTGGATTGGCCGTTTTTTGAAGAACAGAGCTGACGTTTCCGCGATGATGGTTTTTTAGTTGGGTGTTTTGAACAAGTTTAAAATATGAGTGCCTCATGCGTTTTGTCGATAATCTGAATTTATGTGTGAGTCTATTTAAGCGTATGATGGTGGCTGACGTTGGGATGATATTAGTATTCCAACAGTTGGTGACGCCTAGTGGAAGTAGGGTGTGTTTTCGGTGCATGGTGGCTGGCTACCCCATGCTGTGGCGGTGCTGAGCCTCTAAGTAAATAAATGTTTGTAGACAGACGAAAATAAAAAGCGATAGGACTCAGATGAATAGAATTAGAGAAAAAGACGGAACCTTAGTTACTTATGTGCGGAGCACTGAGCGCGGAGCCGGAGCCGGAAGCTGGAGCCGAGCCTGAATCCAGAACCAGAAGAAAAGGCATAAGAAGTGCGTAACAAGAAAATGGATGTTAGAAGAGTTATAAGAAGAATCTCATAGTGTTGGGGCATATGATTCCGGTAATCGGTCCTTGGTGCCGGTGTCCGGTGCCGTGCCGGTGGCCACTGCCGGCTGCCGATTGCGGTGCGTTGCTGGATGCCGGTGCGTTTGCTCGAGTTAGAAAAATACCGCTTAAAAACAACAATATTGCGTCAATGTATATGTTTATAAGACTGAATCCGGAATTTGGGTGTTTCAGAAGTCCTTTATGGGTGTTTGTGAGCCCCAGGGGAAGTCCGATACGCGGAAAATGAAGAGAAATTTGGCGATGGAATGCATAAGGAAAAAGAAGAGTAAAGGAGGAGGCGTGATTAGTAATTAAGGATCTTGTCCTAGGGAGGAGATCCGGAAGTGTGGTTGTGTAAGGTTTCTCTGCTCACGGATGTAGATGTGGTGGAAGCCATAACCTTGTCTCGGAACTGTGTGTGTGGGTGTGTGCATCGGTTTCGCGTTACTAGGATGAAGAGGTATCTATAGTTATAGGGTAAACTAGTCCTAGGTGTGAGTCTTATTGTAGTTATACATAATGATGTTTGATTCATAGCATAGTGAAGGTCTTTAGCACGTATTTGAATAGGCTACTAATCTAATCTATTTGGGCGTTCAAAGTGGTAGAATGCTTGATGTGAGTTTCTTCGCTACAATTAGCATTTGGCTAGCTGGTAATAATTGTGTTTGCACTGCTATTCCTACCGTAACTCGTGTTCATCTCTTGGTTGGTGTCTGAAGCAGTAACAACAGTCGTTTGGCATTCGTTCTTTAGACGTGTTAGCCTTTGATTCACTCATAACTATGTGTTGCTATCTCAAATATAACTGGTTTATTAATTTTTGCATTCATGGTCTCTCTCGTCTTTTCTCTTGAGTGTGTTTGTGGCGTGGTGTGTGTCATGGTTGTAGCTCTCTCTCTCTCTCTTCTTTCTTGTCTCTTTCTCGCCGCGGCGGTTGTCTGTCCTTCTGTTCTCTCTTCGTCTCTCGCTCTTGGACGGTTCTATTTTTCTCTTTTGTTTGTTATTGTCGTGTATCTCTCTTTGTCTCGTCTTCTCTCGTGACTGCACAGATCAAAGTTTTCTTAACATCTCTACGCTCAGAACTACTGTCTAAACGGTTCACCGTAGGTATTGAGAACTCGGTTGCTCTGTAGAGCAAGTAGGACTTGGTGATCTTACTAGGTCACATAACTTTGGTCGGACTCTAACCTGTGTTTACGTAGGTGTTCTTACTTTTTATTTCTATACAATGTGAACTCGTGTTTCGTACTGTATGCTGTACATAAACCTTTATATTTGTTTTTGCTTGAAAATACTAGTTATATTGTATTGTTAGTATAAGGTTTGTTATTTTTCACGGAACATCCTTCACTCACGCAGAGGTCATAATCATGTTATGTCTTTCCTCAACTGGTCACATTTTTTTATGCACTTTCAACGTCAATGCCAATGGTTGTTTGATTTGGCTGTCCTATTTAAGGCCAAATGCTTAGGTTAAGAATGTACGAAATATTGAACATTTCAGGCAATAGAGGTAGAAGTATATCAAAGTCCGGAGGAAATTATGTTTCATAGTTCCGCCTATGTGTGAAGTGCATATAAGACGTACTGCTGAATGGTTGATGGGTAAGTAAGTATTACTTACTGATCATATGAATGTCATCTCTATAACAACATGCCCCTCTTTTATTCCGTTTGTTCAACCTCATTGTCCTAAGTTTTTTTTAATTTTTTACAATTAATGATACAAAATCTCATTTACTGTTGTAGTGCGCCAATATTATATTCGAATACATTGATTGAAAACATTTATATTATAGTTTTTAAAGTTTTATTTTTTTTTGTTTTATTTACTCTGGAAAGTTTTTTGAAATTGTTTTATTTTTACATATACATTTTATTACCTTGTTTCGATATTTATTTTGCTATATTTTTGCTATAAAATAAATTATTTGATAAATTTTTTTTTTATTTTTTGTTTTTTTAAATATTTTATGTCTTCTTTTACATTTTTATAGTTTATATCTTTTTTACAATTATATCACTTTTACCACTTTTTATATTTTTTACAAAATTTATAAAAACTTTTTGTCTTTTGACAGTTTTATTTATTTTATTAGAATAATTTTTAAAAACATTCATCTTTTAACTGTTTTTTTAATTTTCATGAAAAATTATGCACTTACTGACCCTCCAGTATGTGAATTCAGTAAAGCTTCAAAACGCACCATAGGAAACCATCACATTTCCACGATGGCCATGTCAATAACGCCATTACCAGTGGCTTTATGTGATTTTGACTGCTTTACGCTGTCATATTTGATCATCGTATTATGCATAGGCATATTAAAAATAATTCCATGTATAACGTACAAGGTCATATACAAGATGAAGTTCTTGTGGTATGTAACGTAACAAATAAGTTAATAAAAACATTTTGTTTTTACTAAATCTTTACGTGTGAATATTGATTTCTCTTGCAAAACAAACTCAATTTAGTTAACAGATCAATAATTAAACAACACTTGGTAATACACATACCCTTTTCCCATTGCGTAATCCACTGATTTAGCCATTAAAGTTTTATTTAAGTATCATTTTTGCATAAACATAACAAAAATAAGTTCTTTGTACAAACATTACATAAAAATAAGTTTCTTGTATGAACATAACAAAATTTACTAAAACATTTTGTTTTTAAACTTAAATTTTTTTTTCTTGTTTATACTTAAATACGGAGCGATAAAATATCAATATCACCGTAATTGTTAGGAGATTCTGAATCAAAACGGGCCATGCAAAATATTTCACATATGTCTTAGTAGCATAGTCTAGCTTCTTTGTATATTACAACCAATTGATATATGTGTTAATATATATTGCTCAATATATGGTGGTGAAGGTTTATGCTCGCCTCATCTAATATAACAGTCATTAAATAGTGAGCGCATACTTGAACATTGCAAACAATACATAACCTGATACTAATGAACTATTTAGTGGTAGGTCATGCAACAAGACCTAACATACCTATGCGTATATAAGTAAATTGTTGTTACCGTGATGAGAATGATGATTAGTAGGTGCGGTATTGCGCATGTATTGCTACTTATCAACGAGCTAAAGATTTTAGTAATATATACTTACAGCAGTTTTCTACAATAACTAAACTATTGTCAGAACTCTTTTTCTCCTGTGCATAAGTGTTTTTTGAGATTATACATATAGTAGGTGGATGAGTTTGTTAATTTTTGTGCTATTGATCAGATCGAATGAGGTAGTAGTTATTTGATTTGTTAAGCTCTAGATATAGATACAGAACAATAGGA
Source organism: Trachelipus rathkii (assembly GCA_015478945.1). Lineage (NCBI taxonomy): Eukaryota > Metazoa > Arthropoda > Malacostraca > Isopoda > Trachelipodidae > Trachelipus > Trachelipus rathkii. The sequence continues at coordinate 18,089 of JABUQX010055197.1, forward strand.
ATATGTACTCGCTCGCATATATAGTTTTAATGCCTGTCTGACTATTCGTTGATGTTGGATGGTAGATATGACGTTGCTGAGTAAATTTTGCTCATATATAGAATGGTTTTGATAGATATCAGACGTGCTCGATGTCATGGGCGAAGTTTGGTTGCAGGTTATAGTGTCGTTATGGTGTGGCGTGTCCGAGTTTTTAGGTATAGGTTCATAGGTATGTCGGTGTAGTGGTTGTTATGTGACCTCTACGGGTTGTGTGCAAACTGTCGTATATAACTAATGATCGATTTGAACGCGCAAATAGTTTACAATGAGATGCCGTAAAAATATGTGTTTTAGCTGTAGGGTGTGGGCTACGGTTTTGTTGATCATTTGATGTGTGTATGGTCGTAGTGTTTATACGACATTATTGTTGCTAGAAACTATTGTTAATTATGTGCTAGAGTAGACTGGGCACTCGATCGCTAGTGTGTCGTTGATTAGAATTTTTATCAATTTTATAGTGAGTGGCCTGTGGTATATAATTAATGAGAGTTTGTTCTGCAAACGTATGAGGTTTGCCTATATTTGGGTGTGTCAGACATAGGTCACCACATCGCATGCTGCACCGCTTTTATTTAGCGTTCACACCGTAGGGAGCTCTGTTGTGAATATCCTTGCATATCAATGAGCGGAGGATATGATTATATTGGTGTTGTAGGTAATATACATCATCGATCTATGTGAGCTTGCTCAATTGAATTTGTGTGTATATGTTGTTAAGCGGAGATTGTTATGTTTCTGTTAAATCAGGCACCGAACTCCATCTCAGCACAGCAATCAGCTCCTGACACTGCTCATTGCTCAGCACTTTGCAGACCTTTTCGGTCTCCGACTTCTTCTTACTCTATCTTCCTCCATCTTCTTCATAGCTCTTCTTCTATGGGGCACGAGCTCAGTGTGTGCTGTTGTTCTTGTCTGGATCTCCCGTCCTCTTGGGCTCACAACAGCCTATGCTCACAGCAACCCATGGCTCACAGACACCCATGAAGGTTCTTAAACCCTCAAAATTAGGATTTCTTCGTCCTTATAGTAACAAAAGGTATACATCCTTGATTGACAACATTGACATGATATTTCAAAATTTAACTAAAGCCTGGCTTCGGCTCCGGCTCCAGCTCCAGCTCAGATTCTGGTTCCTTGGACTCATTTGTTCCGGCACATGAGACTTTTTATTCCTCTTCATTCTTCCTCCATCTTCTTCTGCTAGGCATCTGTGCTTTTTCTTCTTAACCCGCCTGCCTACGTCGACTCAGTGCTCCTGCATTCTGTGTTGTTTGTTGGTGTTGTTAGTGTGGAGTGTGATGTGGTAATGGCGTTTGGTAGTATTCTGATTGTTGGGTGGTGGTGTGTTGGTGTTTATGCTTGTTTTTGTTGGTCATGTGTCTGTTCATGAATTCAACTCATGCTCCGGCCTTCTTCTCTTAATTCCAATTCAATCCTTCCGGAGTTCCTGGCCGGCCATTTAATTTTTTCGCCTTTCCTACGCACATTTTTCTACTTAGTGGGACTGCAGCACCCCTTAAGGATAGCGTAACTGGGTGCAATCTGCTGATCAGGCAAAAAATGATTATCATCAGCTATTGTGGTACCAAGTTTGAGGGGGAATACGAATGTCTCTAAGTCCCTAAATAAGGTGGAAAAATTTTTGCTTATAAGACTTTGTGTCTAAATCTCTCTAAACTTAGAAAACGGTCCCTCCCTACTTAGAAATGTACTTTGACATATCAAGTTCAAAATCTAACGATGTGATGAAAATTTTCAAAAGTTTAATCTGCGATATGACTGGAATTTCTTCTTCCGAAGTGTATCTCTCATGAGGCTCGAAGACGAGTTTGAACTGGATACGCTTCATACGTTTGTGTCCATCTGTTCC
>JABUQX010055197.1:25000-29181 GCA_015478945.1 Trachelipus rathkii
TTTCCGCGTAACCGCGCCGCGTGCGCCCCGCAGGCCGCATATCCCCGCGTAACGCCGCGCGTGCGCCGCAGGCGCACAAATTCCCGCGTGAACGAAAAATATGATGTCAATGTAAACTATTCAAAACATTTTCGTTTCAAAATATACTATGAGTCATTCATTATTACTACAATTGTTAACGAAATTTTATAAATACATATACTTTACACACCTTAAAGCAGTAAATCAGTAAATCAATAGAAGTGTTATTACCTAACACCTAGGGGATTAGTATGCTTTTGTTTTACTGCTTTACTGCTTTAACTCTCTCTTTACTGCTTTAACTCCTGCTTTACTGCTTTTAACTCTCTGCTTTACTGGCTTTAGCTCATATACATTACATACCTTTAAAGCAGTAAATCAGTAAATCAATAGAGGTGTTTACCTATCACCTAGGGGATTAGTATGCTTTTTTTGTTTTACTGCTTTACTGCTTTAACTTTCTGCTTTACTGCTTTAACTTTCTGCTTTACTGCTTTAACTTTCTGCTTTACTGCTTTAAACTCATATGCTTTCCTGTTTTAACTCATATATTTATTAACATATTATGTTTTCTTTTATATTTTTTTTTTTTGGTTTTATTACTTTTTATTTATTATTTCTATTTTTTATTCTTTGTTTTAATTTGTAATGTAAGAATAAACACACACAGAGTATTTTTATAAAATAAACATTTTTTATCCTAGAGTTAGGAAGGACCAGACTAAAAAAACATTAACCTTATCAGGTTTACAGCTTTAATTAATCTCATCATTCAATTATTCACTTAACGAGTATGGATGTGGAGAAATTTTCGTTCCGAAGTCTGGCTACATGTCTTGTAGCTGGTCCGACGTGTTGCAAAAATTTTTTCTATTATTACAGAGATTTTAAAGTAAATGGTGCTTTGATACACCTGGTACTGTAAAGATTATGGTGTTATTATGTTTATCAGGAAAACTTTAAAGAATATAAAGATGTTATTCATTTCACGAAGGCATATACGATATTAGCTTGACAATATACATGGACACAAAATTATTGTATTTGATGTTTAATCCACAAATTGAATTTGGAAATAGCAAAAGCGTTCACAGTTTTATTCTCACCATCAAAATATCTCTGTGTTTTTCATAACAGAAAATTTTTCATCAAAGCAAGCATAATGCCGAAGTGTTTTCTTTAAACACACCAGTATTTACTGTTGTTTGGCCAGAGAAAAGACATGAATCAAATTAATGTATTGGCAACTCAATTGTTTCCCCTTCAACGGAAAGAGTTCCTAAAAGTATATAAAGAGGTTACTTCGATCCCCACGTTATTTGATGTGTGAACTTTCACCCCAAAACACGCACAGAGTGCTGCTCCATACCAACAATTCTGCCCTTTGAGATAGAAACTGTATACATACCTGAATAATGGTGCTTCTAGTTTGCAAAGTAATTTACTCTTATAAAAATGTTATAAAGTGAAAACCATCTGAAAAACGTAAACTATATAGTGAGGATGCAGAAATTCATCCAGTGTGTATGTGAAGCCTGTTTAAATCTTATAAAAGAAATGTTCCTTTAAACAGCCCTCAGAAGGTAAAGCTACGTCGTTATAGAAATATCATTAAAAAAGCTTTTCAACATTAAAAATTCTGAAAATAAAAAGATAGTTACTAGCAGGAGGAGGAGGAGTATTCTGCAATTACTCTTCTCCGTTATAGCTCCCCTGATAATTAAGTGGTTGTCCCCATAATGAAGAAGGTTGCTGTACTTCCATATAATGAGTATGAGAAAATGAAGTATAATAATACAGCATCTGTAAAGAATTCAGTTCCTCAGATTCATCATTCACAACCTCAATATGGCCAGTTATTGCCTCACATTGTGCAAAATCCACAATCACAGTTTCATCATTCACAGCCCCCATACACGCAAATATTACAGCCCAATGCATTGTTGCAATACAACCTCTTTCACATCAGCTGCAACAGTTGCACCAACAGATTCCTTATATTGTGAACGACTCATTATCTTTCCACAAGCCTCACCTCCTATGCGTTATATGAATCCTAAAGTTGAACAGATAGACAATTACGAGAAAGGAAGTGTACAGGATATTAAATTCAGACGTTAACATCCATGAGAAACGCCTCTATACCAAGATGCCATACACAAATTGATAGATCTTAAAGGACTTGCATCTACATCCATCCTTACGTATTCCGCTAACCGACAATGTAGATATTCCTAATGAAGTAAAACTTGAAGTGAAAAGATATGAAGATAAATTAAAAATATCCTAGAGGAGAGCTTAACCTATTAGAGTGCGTAAATTAGGAATTAGCTTTTAATATATATATTTTAAAAGACGCAATAACTTTGAATGAAGCAGGGCAGATCGTTATTGATGATGAAATAGTTAAAGGATCAATATTGTTGGACTTGATAGCTGATCTCTCACGTAACTTGAAGAAAGGTTCCCTGTAAAAGGATGGAATGATATCAACAAAAACTTCAGACTATTAATTTTTCCCGAACTTTAATCTTAAATACAACGCGATTAGCAGACTTAGATAATATCCCGTTTTACGCAAAGATCCTGATTCAAGTCAATCAGGCACTTCTTACCCTCAGAAAATTTTAAACGTTATCATTGCGCAATCGGAAGAAAAACACCTTATAATATAGGCAACAGTTGGATTAAATCGTAATTAATGCATTATCATTATATATATAATATTATATATATATATATATAATACTATATATATATATATATAATATATATATATATTATATATATATCGATTATTTTTTCTCTCCTTTAAATAAACTAGCTAAAACAATTCTTAAGAACAGAATTTTTTTTTAAATTCTTTTCTCTTATCTCAACATGTAACTGATAAAGCAAATTTTTGACATTATTTATATAGCAGACATATATGATATATATTATATTATATATTATATATATATATATAATATTTATTATATATAATATTATAACGCTTTACACCGTGGTGTCAGTAGACAACATGGAGGCGAAGGAGGTAGTTGATAAGTATTACTTCAATCTGAGGGACCAAATAGTTTTTTGCGGGGTTTCACTAGGTTTGCTTTAAGGTACTCCTAATATTGAGAAAAAAGAGTTAAAAGCATATTTGGAGGGTGAAGAGGCATTTACTCTACATAAACCTGTAAGAAAAAAATTTCCTACACGGAAAACCATATCTCCGCAGCTCGATAGCATTTGGCAGTTAGATTTATCGGAAATTGATTAAATATAGCTCTTATAATAACGGTTTTCAATATATACTTTTACAATTGACGTGATATCTAGATACTGTGGTTGAGACCAAATAAAAGATAAATAGATGCAGCTACACGTCCCGATGCTGTAGCTTGAAATTATAGAGGACAAGCGGAGAACACCTAAATCAATTTTGGACAGAGGTGGTTCAGGAATGGAATTCAAGGGCGAGAGTTTCAGGAGATGCCTCTGGGAGTATTGGGTTAAGCTATTTACAATACATTTTTCTGTAAACCTAAGCGGCAATGTTGAAAGAGTCCAACCGTACTTATTAAGAAAGCATGCAATAGGTTTTTACTAAATGAATACTTTTAAAATATAATTTATATACTGGCACGATCTGGCTTTTCTTATAACAGGTCTTAACATAGAACTATAAAGTCAACTCCTTTAGAGATGTCAAAAACTAGAGGACGCTATGGCGTATCATGCGGTGAACAAAGAAACAAAATAAAAAGATAATTCAGGAATAAAGGTAAACGATTATGTAAGAGTTTCTCGAACAGAAGAAAGGTTTAGAAAAGGATATGAATCCGGTTGGAATACGGAAGTTTTTAAAGTCCACAATATCCAGACCATTCAGTCGTGATAGTTAAGAGTTATATTATCCTGGAAGATTTAAATGGCTGAAAAAATAAAAGGCGGGATTTTAATAACAGGAGAAATAGCATAAAACGTAAGGTTCAATCCTGTAACTCATGATATAAAATTGAAAAATTTTAGCTACGAGAGGTAAAGGAAAAAATAAGCAGTTTACTTGTGAAATGGCGGGGATATCCTGCCAAGTTTAATACTTATATAAAAGCAAGTAAAGTTAAGAATCATTAATCAATTGTCATTATAATCATGGAGAGTGTAGATCA
>JABUQX010055198.1:0-7500 GCA_015478945.1 Trachelipus rathkii
TGTATGACTATATTTATATATATATATATTACTATAGTATGAGATATATATATATATATATATATACTATATATTATTATATATTATATATATATAATATAATATATATATATATAATACTAATATATATCATATATATATATATATATATATATATATAGTAGGTATATATATATATGGTTAAAATAAATAAATTAACAAAGGAAAAAATAAAAAAATGGGGGGGTTTCCCCAAATTTTTTTTTGTTGAATTTATTGTATAAGGATTTTGATTTTAATATCCGCGGATGCGGATAATATATATATATATATATATATATATAGATATATAATATATAAGATATTATATATATATGATATACATACAGCTATAATATATATATATATACTATATTATATATGTGAAGATTGTGCTTGAGAAACATCAATTTTTCTGGCTTTTCTGCTGAGAGTCTGTTTCTCTTTTCATCATATATTAGCCAAGCATTTGCTAAAGCTCTCTCACTGTTGGATACACTAGTTGGAGGGACCAGGCCAAGTAATTTCCTTGCAAGTTTACTCAAAGCGTGTAAACATTTGCAAAACTTTCCACCAACTAATAGGATCATCATTTGCATCTAGTTGTATTTCTTGGTGACAGTTTTCTATCATTTGCACTACATCTTTTGGCAATGCGCGTGTTTCTTCATCACTACTGGACTGTAGAAATTCTTCCAGTGAATCTGTTATTGATTTACTCGTAGAAGGTGTTGTTTATGTAGATTTCGTTTTTTTCCTTTTAATGGGTGGCGAATTAATATGCTGTTCGGATTGAAGTTTTTCAACTGCAACACAAAGTGACGTTTTAAGTTGTTCTAATATTGTTACAAAAAAAACGCCTTTATAACGTGGATTTAAGTAAGTTGCAATAGTATGAAGGTTATTAATTTCCACAGAACCAAAGCGTTTTTCTAGCTCTAGTTTTATTACATCTTTCATTCTTTTTAAACGGTCATCATTTTCATTTGAAGATTGTTCAAAATGCTTCCTAAAGGGGCTCCACACATGGGAAGTTTGTCAAACCCTTGAATCTTTGCGTTTTGTATTTTTTTTTCCTCATAAGCGAATGTACGTCTACACACATTCTACCCCATGTGTGTATGGGTCATTTTTGGCAAAGCTTTGCTCATTTGCTTGGTTTGCCAAATACACAAATCTTTTCCATCGCTTGTGGAAAAGATTTATGTATTTGGCAAATCAAGCAAATGAGCAAAGCTTTGCCAAAAATGACCGATACACACATGGGGTGTTTGGCAAGGAGTTCCACAAACTCCGCATGTGTGGAGCCGCCTTTAGCGTTGAGATTAATGGTATTACATCGGAGACAGAACCTGTAGAGGCACTAATTTTTTTTGGTAATTTCTTCAAATGGTTTCAATAGCTTAACTTCATGTTGTGAGATCGTGAGTCATCATTACACAGTTGAGTCGAGTCCCATGTCTCATTTAATTAAAGTTTGAGTTCAGATTTATCTTAAGTATTTTTATTAAAAAATTCTTTATCAAATCTCCACAATAAATATCCGCGCAACATCCGCAGGGCAAAGCGCGGATGCGGATCTTAAGGGAATCCCCCCCTTTCCCCCCTCGATTAAGGGACAAAAGCTTGTTAGGTTTGAATTAATAAAAGAGAGCTTTAACGCAGCTTCTTTTTAACTTAAGGTTCAATGTAGGGTTAGCCGAGCACCGGGAATTTTGCTCACCGCACAGCACGAGACTAAGCGCACCACGCACCCCACCGCACCGCACCGCACTTCACCTTCATGTTTCAGTGTGCACCACGCTCCACACGACACCACTCCCCCCGCACTGCACCTCTGTATTTATAAAATTGCACCGCATCTTCAGCACCAAAATGAACGCAGCACGCACCGCACCGCACCACACCGCACCGCACCGGGTGCGTCGGCCAACCCTACTTCAATGTATTAAGAACTCCAACAGAGTTGAGGTAAATCAAGAACCATGACCAAATTAATGGCCGACGTGTCCCGATATACTGAGATTGAAAGGCTCTTTTTTAATATATATATTATATATATATATATATATATATATAATATATATATACTAATATATTTTTTATATATTATATATAATATATTATATATATATATAGTTCAAATTTCTTTAATATATATATATATATATATATTCAATAGATTTTCTTCATCCTTATACTCTAATGTCGTTAATATATTTACTTATAGCTAGAAAATTGGGGTAGATCTCTGTTCGGCTATTTTTTAGCAACTGTTTTGGCTATTTGACTACTTTTTGACTACTGTAAAGAACCAAGAAATTCGCTTTCGAAAGAAAATATTTTAGCCACAAAAAAAAAGTTTAACAAAAATAACTTTCATTATTAATTGGAGTTTTATCTATAAAAATATAAAATGATATTCAACGATTTGTAATATTATAATATTCTCTATTCAATTTATTTATAATTATTGTAATAATTAACTTCAGTTAACAAACATAAAAAATATAACTAATTAATAATTAATATTTTTTTGGCTTCATCATTTTAGTTAAAAAAAAAATGGGAGACCGACTCTTAATATTTGGCATAGATGAGACTATTATATTAATTTAAATCAATGAAAAAGTTTAGTAATATATATATATATATATATAATATATATATATATAGTATATATTACTATATATAATATATATATAGTATATTATATATATATATAGATTATATATATATATATATATGCATAATATATAAGATATATATATATATATATATATATCGTATATATAATATATATATCACTTCACACACTATATATATATATAATAATCTGTATTATAATATATATAGAATATATATATTATATATATATAGTATATTATATATATATATATATATTTAGTTATATATATATATATATATAATAGTAAGAAGATAACTTCTATTGAATATTTACTCTCCGTTAAGAGTATAAAAAAACGTCGTAAAAATGAGAATATAAAATATTTTGAAAGCTGAAACGACTCTCAATATGGGCCAATATGGCACACGTTGTCGATCTGACGTTCATTTTGACTGATTTAAAGATAGTGTCATTCTCTCTCTCTCTCATCGTGCTCCTCCTCATCTCTCTCTCTCTCTTCATCTCTCTATCCTCTCTCTCTCTAATCCTCTCCTCCCTCTCTGCTCTCTCTCTCCTCTTTTAAATATGGATTATTTTAATCAGATAAGTATTCTGAAACGTAGTTTATTATTATTATTATTATTATTATTATTATTATTATTATTATTATTATTATTATTATTATTATTATTATTAATTATATTTATTATTATTTATTATTATTATTATTATGAGTCTTATTACCAAAGGATAACAACCAAAAGGAAAAAAAGTTGGACTACAAATATTAAACTTTCTCCAAAATAAATTATATCATGGCGTGGCAATGAGAGCTGTCGCTCTGATAGTCTTTTTATTGGGAATGGCTTAGCTAAACTGCTCCCAAGATAATATTCAGTCTTTTTTTGACTTATTTATTTGTACAAAGAATCGTTGCCATTTGTGTCGAAAATGTTTTGATCGATAAAAGTCTGGCTAAATGCCATCCATGTCTTTAAAGACATTTTTTAAGTATTTTTTTAGTTTAGAAGTGTGAAAAGAAAATATCTTGTGTAGCACAAACTAGGCTAGGATCTAACCGGTACCCCATCTAACACAAACTAGACTAGGTATAGCCGGTGCAATATCGCTAGAGGAATAAAATGTACTAAATTTAAATTGAAGGTTCAATAATTATACTAGTTTTTTTTTTTCGAGCAAAATATTTCCGACGAAAATTCTCTTTTCACTTTTCAAATTTAGTTCCTTGTAAGGTGCATTTAAATTTTAAAATTGCTTTTTTGATAGTTTAAAAAAATGATTTAAGAACATAAGTTTAAGGAAGCAGACTTGATTTTTTGATTATGTTGCCAATTTTTTTTTTCACGCTCGTTTCGTCAACAAAAGAGTATTCGGTCATTATTTATCGAAATATAACAATAAAAAAAACCTTCCATTGCCTAAATGTAAAAACTAATCTAATCGAGAGAGAGAGAGAGAGAGAGAGACAAAAAAAAACAGGCCCAGTGTGTACTTTTTCTGATATCTCCTACAATCATTTACTAATCATCCTTATTTTACTGGATATGGTAGAAGCAACCTCTGTGAACACCACAATGGAGGCTTGAGCAAAGAATATACTACGTCAAACATTACTACAAGACAGTCTCGTTCAAGAAAATCCAGGAGACTTTCATGCATCAGTTCGAATGTAAGAAGGCCCCCTCCAAAAGCAGAATTCAGAACTGGGTGGACCACTTTGAGAAGTATGGGACCGTGGAGAACCTCAATGCAGCAAGTGAAAACCGTCCAAGCCAATCAGGACGTCTCTGAAAGCGTACAGCCGAGCTGGTCGAGAGCCTGAGAGAGGCAATTCAGTAAAGTCCGAGGCGCTCTGTGCGCAAGCGAAGTCAGTTTCTCGGTATATCCCGTGAGACTTGCAGGAGATTACTAGTACACGATATAAGGGCTTATCTATACAGAATGCAGACGAAGCAGCCCCATACAGCCTTAGACAAACAGTAAAGAAAGGCTATGGCAGTCAAGTTACCGGAGAAGATCCAGGAGACCCTAGCCTAGATTTCTTTAACCTCATATGGAGCTCAGATCAAGTCCACTTGCATATTGAGGGAAAAGTGAACTCAAACAAATGTCATTTGGGAGACCTCCAAACCCAATGAAGTAGCCACCAAGTCCTATGCACCCCTAATTGCATAGTATGTGCTACAATCTGGGCCAGAGGCATCATCGGACCATTCTTCTTCAAGGAATCTGGCGCGACAGTGTCAATCCCGAAAGAAAGGTATGTTGAGGTACTCAAAACCTTCAAGAATGAGCTACAGACCCTCTATCCGTCGCTTATGAGAAAGTTCTGGTTCCAGCAAGATGGTGCAAGCTATCACACCTCAAACCTGTCCCGAGATTAGCTGAAAGAGAACTTTGGAGATGATGTGGTCAACCCCAACTGATTTTGAGTGGGTACCTCATAACTGAGACCTTAGCCAGCCCAGATTTCTTCCTTTGGGGCTATCTCAAGAACCGAATGTAAGCAAGGAGACCTAGAACTATCACTGAACTCAAGGAAACCATGAGGGAGGAGATAAGAGCCATACTTCGGTCTATTTGTGAAGACGTCTTAGACAACTTTGTGCTGCGCCTCAAGAAATACACATATCAAAAAGAAGGTCATCTCGAACACATGCTCTAGAATGAAGAAGAAATGGCCAAAGACTCTCATGCCTTAACTTGATGTTCTAAACACAATAAACTAGTTATAACTAAAGTTTAATTCAATTTCAACAAAAATTTAAAAAATGAAGCCTATCGAAAATTGAGGCCCGTTTTTTTGGTCACTCTTGTATATTTATAATATTAATATATATATATATATATATTTAATATATATTATATATATAATATATATTATATATATATTATATAATATATATCTTAAGTATAATATATACTTATATATATAATATATATATATTACATATAGTATATAGTATTATAATATATTACATATATATATATCTAGATATTATAATATAATTATAATATATATATATTATATATATTATATATATATATATATATATATATATATATATATATATATATAATATATATATACATATATATATATATTATATATACTATATATATATATATATATATATATTGCGCTAGAAATTTCTCACCATGGGAATCAATAAATTCAAGTTCTTTGGTTTCAGACTCCTCGGGATTGAGATACAACTCAAAATTAAAGACGCTGAATGGGAGTCTATAGAAAATAATAATAATAATAATAATAATAATAATAATAATAATAATAATAATAATGTAAGAAATTATAATTAATAAGTAATAATAATAATAATAAATATATTGAATATTAAAATAAATAATTATTGAACATAATAAATATAACAAAATAATTAATAATAAATAATAATAATAATAATAATAACTATAATCATGATAATAAATAATAATAATAATATAATAATAATAAATAATAATAATAATAATAATAATAATAATAATAATTATATATATATAATAATAAAATAATAATAATAATAATAATAATAATAATAATAATAATAATAATAATAATAATAATAATAATAATAATAATAATAATAATAATAATAATAATAATAATAATAATAATAATAATAATAATAAATAATAATATTAAAAAAATAAATCAGCATTTGTCTTAAATTATTTCTAAGTCTAAGTCTTTAATACTTGATGCACCTATTATTATTTGAAAATTATTAATAGGATTAAAAAGGTACTCAGCCGCTAATGTAGGGCCTAGATATTGGAAAGATGTTTTTAAATTCAAAAGGCCATCAATTTCAAAACTTAAAGTAGTGTTTTCAAAATTTCTTTATCTAGGTTTGGGGGCGGAATATTTTCATTATGATAGACATTTTTCAAAATGATATCGATCGTTTCATATACTGGAACATTTGTAAAAAGGCTTTCGACATCAAGGGAGACTAAGTGGTCAGTTTCAAGAATTTTTTGATTGTTGACTTTTTGTATAAATTCCTCCGTAGATTTCACAATGTAGTTTTCATTCAGGTACGGTCTGATCATATTGTTTAATAATTGGGCAATATCATGACATAATAAATGACAAAACAAAATTTCAAAACTGTTTGAAAACTCAGACTGATGATGTAAAAAAGAGTTTAAATATTCTTGCCCAAAAAATACAACACCCATCAATTAAAAACAAAATAAAAAGAATTGGAGCTTACAACAATGGATTCTTATACGGACTTCCTAAAGTTCACAAAGATCAAGAAGGTCCACCCCTTAGACCGATAATCAGTATGACAGGAACCGTTACCCATGATATTGCCCAATTATTAAACAATATGATCAGACCGTACCTGAATGAAAACTACATTGTGAAATCTACGGAGGAATTTATACAAAAAGTCAACAATCAAAAAATTCTTGAAACTGACCACTTAGTCTCCCTTGATGTCGAAAGCCTTTTTACAAATGTTCCAGTATATGAAACGATCGATATCATTCTGAAAAATGTCTATCATAATGAAAATATTCCGCCCCCAAACCTAGATAAAGAAATTTTGAAAAAACTACTCATAACCTGCACCACAAAAACGCCTTTTGAATTTAAAAACAAACTTTGGATTCAAAAAAATGGAGTCTCAATGGGATCTCCCCTTGGACCAACATTCGCGGACTTCTATATGTCTGAAATAGAAAACAAAATTCTTAAAGAAAATAATATCTTTAACCCCTTCTTTTACGTGAGATACGTTGATGACACGTGTGTCATTTTTAAAGATCATAACAGCGTTCAAAATTTTATTAACAAACTT
>JABUQX010055198.1:12500-13949 GCA_015478945.1 Trachelipus rathkii
GAAGGGATGTGTTATGTCTCCTTGATTATTCACTTTGTATATAAATGGTGTAATGAAAGAATTAGAGGTGGGGTGGCAGGGGATGGTGTTTGAATGATGGAGGATAGAAGAGAGTGGAGGGTGCCCTACCTATTATATGCGAATGATTTGGTTTTGTGTGGCAAATCTGAAGAGAGTCTGAGAGGACTGGTAAAGAGATGTGGCAGGTTGTGTAAAAGGAGGGGTTTGAAAGTAAACGTAGATAAGAGTAAGGTTATAGTTGTGAGTGAGGACAGTCCTCGGTGTGAAGTTATGTTAGATGGTGAGGAGCTAGAACAACTGCCGAGTTTAAATACTTAGGATATATGTTGGATAAAAAGGGAACGGATGATGCAGATTGTAGTAGGAAAGTTTCGAATGGCAGGAAGGTGGCTGGTGCAATTAAATCCTTGGTGGATGTATAGGACTAAGTCTTGAGTGCACTTGGATCTTACATGAGGGTATGTTGTTACCTGCGTTAATGTGTAGTAGGGAAACTATAGACTGGAATAAGAGGTATAGATCTAAAGCACAATGTGATCAGATGGAAAATCTTAGGGGGGTATTAGGTGTGAGAAGATTGATAAAATGAGGAATGAACGTATTAGAGAGTTGTGTGGTGTGAAGAAATGGATATATGAGAGAAAAGATGAAAGTATGCTTAGATGGTTTGGTTATGTGGAAAGAATGGATGATAATCTGTTGGTTAAGCGGATATAATATAGTGGTAAGTGTGCTGGGACTGAGTCAGTAAAGGAATTCCTGGAGGTGAGAAATGTGAGTTTGGCAGAGGCGAGAAGAAAGGTGCATAATATAAGTGAATGGAGGGTTTTGTGAGGGGTATGGTTGTGGCCTACCTGGACCAAGGGATGAACCCTACATTGACGAGATAGCATAGTGAGGGTCCGTCGCCGTCCCGTGAAGCTCTAGTGTAGATTTTCCGACTGCGACGAGTTCTCACTAAAAGGTACAAAGGGGGCGGTAAGGCTGGGCTTTCTTTTCGACTTGCGTCATACTCTTCTACTACTTTTCTGTTTCCTGTGCATGGTATGCACCTTACCCCCAGTCTTGGGGAGAGAAGGTGGGGATGATGAGATGATGATGATGATGATGATGATGATGAATGATGGATTGATGATGATGGATGAATGATGATGATCGGAATGATGGTGTGAGTGATGATGATGATGATGATGATGATGATGATGATGATGATGATGATGATGATGATGATGATGATGATGATGATGATGATGATGATGATGATGATGATGATGATAGATGAATGATGATGATATGATGATGATGATGATAATAAGATGATATGTGATTATGAATAAGGATGATAGTGAAGGAGTGAGGATGAGATATATATATTATATATATATATATAATATATATAATAATATATATATATATATATATATATAT
>JABUQX010055199.1:0-2500 GCA_015478945.1 Trachelipus rathkii
TTTTTTATTTCAAATCTTACTATTGAGCAGGGATATAAACTCCTCCTCCCTCCTGTGTTTACCTTTGCACCTTTCTTCTAATTTTAGGTAGTTAATGCATACATCTTTCCTTCTACTAATTGCACTATTTCGCTATTGGACAGAATGGTATTCAAGCATACCGGCCTTCCCTTTTAAGGTCTTGCAGATCATAATTTTCACTCTCTCCTGCCTTTTGCCTTTGACGTAAGGTGCGTATTGTTGGTAGCTCTGTGATTTGTATTTCTCGATCATTTTTACACTACGATGTGTTAGTTGCAATATGTTGCTAGTGCAGTTCTATGTTATTGAAGTGTCTTGTTTATATATTTCCATGTAAAATTAATGTTGAAGTGTAATGTGTCAATTTTTAAATGTTTTATTTATTTATTTATCACCATCGCCTAACCTGGATGAAATTTGTTTAGTAAATAATTGTGCTTGCAATATTTCGTGGTGATATTCTCACGTGTGCATTTATGTTCGTTTTCTAACGCACAGCTGACATCTTAGCGCTTACATTTCGTCTAGACAGCCAGGTATATGTTGATATAACATTGTATTGAGGTATTTCTTTTGATAAATTTATTTATATTTATTATTATTTAATAATAAATATAAATCAAATATATTATATTTTATATTCTTTTAATATATTTTATTTGATGTTTAATGTTTAAATAAGTGTCCCATAATTAAACTTTCTATCCTCAATAGAAAATTTAATCTTGGATCACGTGACCAGCGAACAGCTGCTTTGATTTTTGAAGTGTACAAACAAATCGACATTTTTCGAAAATTTGAATTTTGAAAATATTTTGATTTAAATATAAAGCTTAACTCTTAAAAGTGATGCTCTAATAGTTTTTTGTTTTGTAGTTATTTTATTTATATATATTTAGGCGCATATATATATATATATATATATATATATATATATATATATATATATATATATATATATATATATATATATATATATATATATATATATATATATATATATATATATATATATATATATATATATATATATATATATATATATATATATATATGTTCGTGGATATATATAGATTGTAGTCTTAGTGCATGATATAGAGCATTGCTAGTATATATATCTATATGTTATTTTTGTATAAATATATATCTATATATATATATATATATATATATATATATTATATATATATATATATATATATATATATATATATATAAGTTTGGATATATAGGAATTGTATAGTGTATTATTTTTGCTTTGTCTTCGAAAAATAGGGCAACGTTATATATATTGATTCGTATGTAAATCCATATTTATATGTATCTACATATTCATTGATATATATATATATATATATATATACTATATATATATATATATATATATATATATTCTGGTAATATATATATATATATATATATATATATATATATATATATATATATATATATATATATATATATATATATATAATGTTGTTTTTAAATTGTTTAAGAGAAAGCAGTACACATTTTCTTTTTTTTTTTTATTAAAATATATAATTTTATTAGCGTGTCAGTTGATTCCGTTTTATTGGTCAATTATTCTTGAAAGATTTATTTGTTTAATATATTGAGGTCATTTTGAAATTAATGCACAAAGCACTGACGAGATTCTTAGGAATATTATTTGATAACAAATACTACCGTTCAGAATTGGTTTCGGGTACAAAAAGAATCCGTCGTCCATTCTATTACTACAGAGATCTTCACAGCATTGAATTGGTAGGTTGTTTCTTTTGATATTATAGATTTGTTCCTACAGGCTATTGACCTAACCAATAGAGGATTGAAATACTAATAGATTACAGGACGTAAACACCAGAGTATTTTCATGACAGTTTGTCTATGGGGGCCTGGCCATTGGAATGATAGTAAGTTCGCAGAGTAAGTAGACAAAGTTGTTATTTGATGCCCTGACATTAATATATATATATATATATATATATATATATATATATATATATATATATATATATATATATATATATATATATATATATATATATTATATATATATATATATATATATATATATATATATTAACACTTCTACTAATGCTCGTAGATTTTTATTTATTGATAGGTATTATCCCTTGAGGTAATTCAATATATGAAAATTTTACAGATTTATTTATTTATTTATTTATAACAAACATTTAGAAAAACTAAATTCAAATACTATTTGATATAAGTAAGTCGAGCTTTCGTGTACATGATCGTATCACTTCTTCGGGACTAAATTCATCTGTTGGAATTTCGCTCTGAATTTGACTTCTTTTTTAATTTCTGGCAACTTGGCATATTTTCTTACCGATGGTACTCTGTTCATATCTCTTGCCTATTATTAGTTTTAAACCTTTCTCAGTATGTTGCTGAGTGATTTGGATTCCTTAAAGTATTTATTAGCTGTATCATCTATTGCTATTTCTCCTCTTTG
>JABUQX010055199.1:12500-25400 GCA_015478945.1 Trachelipus rathkii
CAATTGCGGACTACCGAAAGAGAAATTGAGGAATTGTATTGCGATAATTCGAGAAAAGTTTCCGAATTTCAGTTAGCGGAATGCCTAAATCATTCCGCAATTTAAGTTCTCATTCCTCAATTAGCGGACTACCATATTTTTGGAATTTGGCCACCCCTCTGTCTGTGGACCTGTTCCCCCAGCAGCACAGAGAGAGCCTGGGTGGACCCTTTATCGAGTACACCCCTGGCCCTGTCCCCTCCTCCGCGGCTGTGGAGAGATTGTTCAGCTTGTGCTCTGATGTTCTCAGTCCCAAGAGGTCACCCCTGTCTGATGAGAACTTTCAGAAGCTGGTGTTTGTGAGTGGAAATATGCACTTCTTGAATTTGAAGTGGATGTGCCAGAGGGAGGAGGAGGAGAAGGACAGCAGCAATGACTAATTAGTAATTCCAATTGTGTTATATATATATATATATATATATATATATATATATAGTTAAGATAGCATATATATATATATATATATATATATAGTAAAGATTTATATATATATATATATATATATATATATATATATATATATATATATATATATATATATATATATATATATATATATATATATATATAACCCATTGTTATAAAACTTGTTAATTGTTATATATAAAAATAACATTAAAATATAAAAATTAAATAAATATATAAATTGTAAGGTAATTTTATTGGAAATTATGTTTTTAACTACCAATAAAGTGTTAGCGGACTATTATTAGCGATAGAATTAGCCGATTTGCGATAGCGGACTGGCGAAGCAGAAAAAGTTGCGAAATTGCGGAATTGCAATAGCGGACTGGCGAAGCAGAACTAACTGCAGAATGTCCAACAAAGTTAGCGGAATTGCGAATTGTGGACTAACAAAAAAGTTGCGGGTGCCCACCTCTGGATATATATATATATATATATATATATATATATATATATATATATATATATTATATATATATATATATATATATATATATATATATATATATATATATATATATATATATATATATATATATATATATATATATATATATATATATATATATATATATATATATATATATATAAGCTGAGAGTTGTGTTCAGGTTGCGAGAATTATTTCTTCCGAACAGTTACTCCAGTTATATACGGGTTTATAATGAAACTGATGTAAACAACCATGTTTTCTTTTCCCCAATTAAAAATACGAGCTGTTCCAAAGGCACCATTCTAGCATTAGCCATTTGCCCTTGGGTGGGAACTCTTTCAAAATCAAAGAAGTAATGAAAGATGGAGTCATCGGTGTAAGAATGGATGGTAATAGTTGAGTTTAGCTCAATCAGACGAAATATCAATATTTTTTTCCGATAATCGATTTTTTAAAATTTTTCGTCCCCATGTAAGAGGACTAAAAACCTCTGCCAAATCTCTCTCATATATAAATATATTCCCTCTACCGAATTTTTTTTATGTTTAAATTCGGTTTAGGACCCATTAAGTTTAGGTTATGATAAGTTTTGTTAAGTATACACAGAAAATCTGTGTCTACTTAACAAAACTTATCATAACCTTACTTATTTTTCGAACCTAAAAAGAAATAATATATGAAAACACCGAATAGCGTTCCTTATAAAAATATCGTAATTGTGGCAATTTTTTTATTAAGAACATGTGGCAGCGTTGCTTCATACCCATTTCAAAACATTGATTAGTTTTAAAAAATATATAGATTTTTTTAGATTATGCTAAACTCAACTATTACCGAATGGATATATGACAAAGTTAGAAGGTCGTTAATGAAAAGTTGAAAAGAGTCGGGGAAAGAACTGAACTCTGAGGAACTCTTTAGAACATTAGAAATAAAAAGACAGTAAGAAGCCACATGGACCTATCATAACTGTCCCAGTCAAGCCAACAGAACTAATCACCAAACAACAAATTTATGCAAATCCACAAAGCGCCCTGGGGCTTGTCAAAAACTATTTACAGTATACACAAAGTCTAAAACATGTTCATGCAAATCCTCAAAGTACCCTAGGGCTTGTCAATAATTTACTTATACACAAAGTCTACAACTAAAAAAAAAAAAAAAAAAACTATATCTAAAGTATATACATGCTAACCACACTACATCTTTAATAACTTTATAGTAACGTGCACTCACTCACTATCGGTAGATTCAAAGGATGAACCGATGACTGTCTACAAAGTATGAAAGATGTTATAGAAGAACGGGGAATAGAAATCTGAGAATAGGTTATCGACTGAAGAATGGATACCGAAAGTGGGAAATTTAGAAATCAAGTTTAAAAAGATTTGCCAAAATGTCGTAGACTAAAGAAACAAAAGGTCTGAGATAGAGAAAAGATCACCAATAGAGCTATCCTTACAGAGGAGATACTATCTGAGATAACATTTGAAGACTTACGAATAGAGCGAAAACCTGGAAAAACAATGGTTAAAATAATAGGACACTGGTTAGAGGGTTGAAGGGAGCTCACCCCTTCTTTTTCACTTGTTAAATTAGTACGTTTCCTGCAAAAAATGTGAGTTTAAGGTTGATATGATTAGTTGAAATAATTTACCAAGACACTAGAGTGCAAATTCGGAAGCACAAGAATTAAGAACCACCGTGGGTATACCGTAAAGACCAAACGCCTTCTTGGCGTTAAATTTAGAGAGAGCTTAAGGCATTTCCTTAAAATAAATTACAATGTTAAGTATAAATAAGTTGGATGGATGCGGAGAAGGAGGAATAGCTCAGGAATCGTCATTAGCGGAATTAAAGGAAAAGATTTGAACAAACAATTCAGCTTTAGTATAATGTAAAAAAAAAAAAATCATAGGTATGATCGTAAATCCTACCATCTAGCAGGACTGAAGGTCCGGCTTTAATTTTTGCTCAGGGCTGGCCCCATTTTAGCCCCATTTTACCCCCAAATTGGAAAAGGACGTAAAATTCTAATTTATAAATAAATCTTCGGACGACGGTTACCACTCACTTCGTTTAAATCTGTCCAATTTTATTATTATTACGCAACAAGATGGGGGTATCGGTGAGAATTATAGGGTGGTAGTAAGAGAGATAAAAACCCTCTATCAGCTCTATGACAATTGGCCCAACGAAATACGGAAACGAGTATTGTATACCCAAACCGAACGGGTGGAACACAGCAGAGTGCAAAGGCCCGGAGGCAGGGAAAAGTCGGAGACACGGAGATGACGATCGAGAAAGAGACGCCGGCGGAGGTGGACAATTCGAGTCTGTAGGAAAGAAACGTTCGACGCGCAGGAAACCAAGGTGGTGTTTGCAGCGTGAAGAAGAGAGAAAGAGAACTAATGAATGTAGTTTCTAAAAAGAGGCTAACTAATTAAAATGTGAGGTGTTATGGGCATATGACAATCATACTTAAGCAGGATAGTGTTAATAGTAGATTGGGGGAATAAAAAAAAAGGTGGTAGGGAACGGGTGTAAATGTGTTTGTGAATTTGAACATCTCTGCGTGTAACGAAAGTTTGAATCGAACCTATCTCCATCAACTATTTCCACTCTGAATGGCTTCATCCTTACGGTGCTGCGATCATCATACTGAAAATATTATAAAGGGCGTTGTGTAAGGTTAATTATCAATTAGAGAGATAATTCATTATATAGAGCTGAAGAGGGATAGCTGCATATACAACACGAAAATTACGTACATTAAAAAATACTATACTCACAGGTACGATCCGCTACGCGCCTGGTCTCTCAGTGCACATTGCAAATGTTCCTATCGAGCAACAATTTCAGATGGTTTCACCCACCGTATATCTGCTGTGATGGTGGCACTCACTTCGTATCTCAGTACTTCCTATACAGTAATGTTGATTCTTATGTATCAATATACAATGTCTTGATTTGTGATCCAGTCGATCTCATCTATAATTAAGGTTCAAAGTAGACAGGAAATACACTCCGATGAAATCGCCACTCTAATAATCAACACAGCCCAGTGTAACAACGTATGTTCAATTTCATCAGATCATGGATCTTAGGAGATTCCTTGGTACGTACGATCTGCCCCGCGTTTTACCTAATATTATAATAAAATTTTGTGTATTTACTCCTGAAAGTAGGAATTTTTAACCTCCGACAATTATATTTTCAACTGTGTCCATAATAAGTTATGTTTTTCATGTATAACAAACTATTTTCATTACACACATAACAGCTTTTAATTCTAACAAGAGTTCTTGCTATTTATCCCCAATAACTTATTTCTATTAACATCTTTGAATGTTAGTAAAATTATTGGCCTATGACCATATGTAGCAGATTTGAACAAGATGAATCTTACAGAGTAGAATCCCATATAAATATATATATTATAATAGAAAAATTAATAGTATTAATATTATATATATATTAGTAGTAGACTGTAAAAATATCTTAAAATAATATATATTCACTTATTTATATATTATTTTACCAATTAATACGGTTAGAATATATTGAATAATAATTACTTATATATATAATATATATAAAAAATTGAAATATAAGAGTGTGTATATAGAGTATTAATATATCATTAGGTATTATTTCATATACGATATAGTATTTAGTTAATTTTATTTAATATTATACACAATTAAAATATATAGTTTACATACTCTCTCCTCAGATCGGTGGTATAAATGTTGTATTCTCTATAATATATATAATTAATAAGAAAAATATTATTTATGTACATATAGTATAGTAAATTTAAAATTATATTAATTTATTATCTATATATACATATAATAGGGTAGGTCTACTTGGTAGACTACTATCATGTAACTTTACTATAGCTATAACCTAGTAGTAAATGATTCTTTATTATATTCACTATTATTTGATAAATAACCTATTATTGCATATTAAGGCTATAAAAGTAGATTATAACATATATACTACGTATATATATATAGGTTGGAGGTAAATGGCTGGAAGAAGGGGAACTACATGATAAATGGGGAAGTAATAGCCGTGGAAAAGGGAAAGAAGCATCTCAATAAGTCAACAAGACCATAGAAAAAAACACAATAGAGACAATCCACTACTACCGAAAATAAACATTGCAAGATCTGATATTTCGCATGATTAGAAAGAACCTGTTCACACCCTATAGCTCCGAGCAGCCGACGAGTCAAAGAATATGTCAGATTCAGAAATAGCTAACGGTTTCAGAGATAGAGGTCAATGAAAAATGACATGGTAGATACGTTGGACATTCCTCTATGATTTCGACTGAGAGTCAAAACTTTCGGTGTTTGGATTCCACCTATAGAACCTAGTAATTTTTTGAAGATGCCTACCACACTAAAGAGAATTCAATATAATGTTGCGAGAACAACTCACTCTCGCGCTGACATAAGCAATATCTAAAAATAACAATTTTGCAAGTTGTTTTTATTCTTCTAAATAATTCTTGTCAGAGAGTCCTAGGCTCTTAATATAAAACTGCAGTGAATGGTTGGATAAACGGTACGGACATATGGTACCGAGAGTTAAAGGTCCCGTTCCTCTTTACTGTTCACTTTTTAAAACTACAAGAGAATTTTTATCCCTATGAATGTCATACTGATATACTAATAAGGAACAGATTATGTCTGGATAGAAACGATAAGGTAAGCATTCATGATGAGGCAGAGGTGCAAGATTTGTTCCGCTTACGAATAGAGAGGCCGGAGCATCAGTCATTGAAATAACCATTTGAAAAGGGGAAGAAAAATGTCTTATTTTCTTTCATTAATGAAGACCAGTTCATATTCGTAGAGAAATAAATTCTCTATGGGACACTATAAGAAGGTAAAGCATCGTTAATAAGGTAAAGGAGCGTGCGCGTATAGCTTACTAGCATATGTGGAACCGCTGATATTTCTGAAGATTTAAAAATTCCCATAGGATTGCGATCTAGCCCCAAACAGGTCTCAAGGAAAGTCCAAAAAAGGAAATTAGTCCGCTTCTAGTACTGGGTGAGCGATTGAACGCAAAAACCAATTGAGAAAAGCCATGACAGATTTGTGTCACGACGAAAGAACTTGGATTCCTGAGATAATGTGTGGGTGCCTCGATTTCGGAATGGGCAAGTCATCTATCGATGTCTGGCAAACGTATGGGTAGTTTAATCTAATCCAGTGCCAGAAACTTATAGTAATGGAAAATCAGCATTAAAATTCCATCGGTATCAATTGCTCGCGGACACGAGCAAGACCAAATATATATAGTAAATGAAAACACAATACTAAAATTCTGGCAGCATACTGATTGGTGGGAACTATAAAATTGTGATATTTATTTTTACTTTTTCGCGTAGTCTCGGTTTCTTTGAGAAAGATATATTCAATGCCAACATCCGCAATGCCACGATATGCACACTGGTCGAACAAAACAGTGCAATCGAGTGATTTCATACGAGGACACTTTGTAACGAAGATGTGCAAAGCACTATTATGTAAAATCCTTTACCAATGAATATAGAGCGCGTTCACAATGCTGTCAGTCGGCAGTAAGTCGGTCATTCTATGTCATTCGGCTAAATTGATCGTGAAGTACTTATCTGCGATGTTAGCCATTGTTAAATCCCGCAATCTAAGACCTTGATATACGTCTAAAACCTCGCATGCACATTCAACAAATTGGGGAAATGGTTAGGAACCATCGAAAAGATGAAGAAAAATCTCACCGATGAAGTGTTAAAAAAGCTAATCAAATCGCCGCACAACGGGACTAGTCTCTGATCTGAACTATACCACAGATTATTGTGATAGACATTGCAGCAGCGAGTCAAAGCACGCGCTAGACATCCATACTCAGACAGCAAAAGTCCTTAACATGGAAGTTTGGAAAAAATCCTTTAATAATCTTCTTCCGCATCTAATTTCTATATTTTTGTACTCTTTCGTTCGTTGTGAACATTACGGTTCTACTAGAAAAATACACTTTCTTAGGCAGTGACATAATCTACACTCTTTCCAAACTACCGACTCAAAGCAATTGATGAGTTAATAAAAAGCATGATTCATTTTAATACGTTTTACCCCTTGAAGGCATGAAAGCAATACCTGAGATAGTCTTTGTACCACCGTGTAAAATTTGGAAGGACAAGAAACTGAGTAGTGAATAACTAAAAGATCTTGCTGTCTCTCAAGTCTTAAAGGAGACTGAACTTCTTCCGTGTCTGACAAACAATGGCTTGTTGTACAATCTACTAGCGCTTCAGTCTTAATCACCACCGAGGACAGTAAAGATACACTCTTCAGTTACTTCAGCGAGGATTAATACTTGCTGCGCAAGACTATGGTAAAACGACAGTTAATAACGGCGGCAATGAGAACTGTATACACAAAAATTTATGTGTTTATGACAAGTTTCGATTATTTATTAATTCACAGTAGTTGATAATGGTGCCTTGAACCAAAGGAAATTACTTTTTTAATATCATTTTTTTTAATGCTCTATGCGGTAAAAAGCAGTTGATCAACGCATATATTATATATTTAGATATATAACTTGTTTTATATTAAAAAATAATTTGTATTTAATATAATCAACAGTTATAATCACTCTACATAGAAGTTTTATATATAAATATTTTTTGAATGTAATCATATATATATTAAATAAATAATATTATATATATACTATATTATATATATATAATATATTAATTATAATATATATATATTATAAGTAATATATATATATAATATATATATAAATATATAGTATATATTATATAATTATATAAATATATATATTATATTATAATATATATATAATTATTAATTAATAAATATATATTAAATATTACGATATGATATATGGAATAGATATTATATAATTATATATATATATAATTAATTATATAAATGTATAAATATATAATAATATATATATATATATATATATATTAATAATAATATATTATATATAGTAAGTAGTATTTAGGCCTAATTATAAGTGGTGACACTACAGGAAAACGTAATAATTAAATAAAAAATAGATGAAACGTAATTTCAAGATTGAGTTAAAATATCAATAGTATAATGCTGGATTTAGAAATAGTAATTTAAATTAGAATTAACAAAAAAGTAAAAAGAAATTGGCATCATGTTATAAAATCCTATCTTTTTTGCTCTAAACGCATAAAATTAGGTTAAATTGACAAACTTAGGTAAATCTTAAATATATATATATATAATATATATATATACCAATTGAAATGTTTTAACATGTGGCAGAGTTGCTTCACACCAATATTAAAAGATTCATTTTTAAAAAAAATAGCAATTTTTAGAATAGGTTAATATTAACTATTACCTACCAGTTTTAACAAATTCTTGGATCTAGGAAAACCTAAGGGTATAACATATCAGCCTAGGGCTAGATGGTAAAACTGAAATTTAAGGTCCCCCCACCTTCCCTTAAGAAAAAAAAAGTTTCAAGCTAAATATTTATAGGCAAATTTTGCATAAAATGCTATTTTAAACATTTGACTAAAAATAAAAACAAACCAAAAAAAGCTCATCAAAGATGAATCACGTTGGTAAGGTAGGCCTACATTAGGACCTTAATATTATTTATCAAATTTAATATAAATACATCGCTTAAAACAAATTGATGATAATAATGCAAAATACATACCTTCCGTTTTTGAATCCCATTATAATATCAAGCTAATACCTTTTAAAAACAGATTTTCTTTTAAAATTTTTAATTATTTTCACGAACACACCACACTCACATGAAGCTCCCAAGCTAAAGGAATGTTTAGGGATGCTTAAAAACTATCGATAAGTTTTATATTAATTATCGATACATCGATAACATTTTTGGCTTTTACGATATTCGATAGTTTTATTCGATTGTCAAAGATTCGATAGTTTTCCGAAACCTTACCTTGATACCTTGATGAATTTTCCGTGTTAGCTACGTTTCCAGAAGCCCGACTGCAGCCCAGGCGGGCACACAGGCGCATATGCATCGTTTCCCGAGCCTGTTTGCGCACTTCTACGTCACGTAAAAGTCACAGTCAGGAACATTTTTAGGAACATTAGGACATTAGGAATATAGAGACAGTAAAAAGCCGACAGTGGGCCTATCGAGACTCGTCCCAGTCAACTAACACCAAACATGCTCAATGCAAATCCAACAAAGCACCCTAGGGCCTTGCCTTAAATTTCTGTAACTACAAATCCACCAACCATTTGGCTTAGTCAAAACTAATGATATATAAATATGATACCCAAACCATCTACATGCATTAATAACTAAGTTATGGTCACACATGCCATCTAACTATAACTATATCACAACTAAAAACCCGCCAATTTGGCTTCGTCAATATATTCATATGATTCCCAACGCCTGCCGATAAACGAATCTAAAACTTTTTCTTCATGTTGTAAATCGCAGTCACAACTCACAACCTCCTTGGCAGACATATTCAAAATTTAACACCCTATTACTGAATGCATGCTTCTTACTCAGTATCAAGATGGCATGCTTTCTTCTTAATTTTCTTATTATGCCCCCTGGTCACCTGTCCAGCAGGTAATTTGAAAGTAGTAATTTGAAAGCAGTAATTTGAAAGTAGCTAATCAGTGTTTGGAAGCTAGAAATAAAGCTAATAAAGATGCTGGGCATAATAATCGCAATGTTGTTTATAAGAGCAAGGAAGTAATAAGTTAAACTGTATAATAGCTATTGTTAAGCTAATAAATAGAGTATTGTGCACAAGTTTTGGGGCCCCTTATTTAAAAGAAAAGACTTAGATATGCTAGAGAGAGTGCAACGTAGAGCAACAAGGATGATTTCTGGGTTTGAGGGTAAGAGCTAGTGCAGGAGAGGCTGAAGGAGTTAGGAATGTTTTCTTGTAGATAAGGGCGAATTTCTCAGAGGGGAGCATGATACAAGTATCAAAATCATTTACATCTATTGAATAATCAAGATTAATAAATTTTTCATAGTAGAACATGACAGGTGACCAGGGGCCATAACTGAAGAAAATTAAGAAGAAAGCATGCCATCTTGATATAAGAAAGCATGCATTCAGTAATGAGGGTTGTTAAATTTGGAATAGTCTTCGGCCAGAGGAGGTTGTTGAGTGTGACTCGATTCGGCCAACATTTAAGGAAAGGGTTAGATTCGTTATTATGGATGAGTGGGATCATATAATATATTCGACGAAGCCAAACTTGGCGGGTTTTTTAGTTGTGATATAGTTATAGTTAGATGGAATGTGTGACCATAACTTAGTTATTAATGGCATGTCGGATGGTCCTGGAGTATCATATTTATAATATCATTGTGTGAATAAAGCCAAATTGGTGGATTTGTAGTTAAACAAATTGACGAACCTTGGGTGCTTTGTTGATTTGCATGAGCATGTTTTGGGTGGTGCGGTTGGCTGGACAGCTCGATAGGCCCATGGGTGGCTTTCTGTACTGTCTCTATATTCTTTATGTCTTTAATGTCTTTATTCTAATTTCTACTATGAAAAATCTATTGATCTCTGTATTATCAAAAAGATGTAAATATTTTGTAGACTTTGTATTTCATGTCCCCTCTGAAAAATCGCCTTCTACAGAAAACATTCCTAATCCTTCAAGCCCTCTCCTCATAGCTCTTACTCCTATTCAGAAATAAGTATGGACCTGTACGTGCACTCTCATCATCTAGCATATCTACAGTCTTCTTTAAATAAGGGGCCCCAAACTTGTGCACAATATCCTAATATCGGCCTAACATAGCTATTATAACAGTTTTACTTATTTAATTCCTTGCTCTTGTACACAACATTGCGATTTATTATGCCCAGCATCTTATTAGCTTTATTTTCTAGCTTCCCAAACAGCTGCTTAGTTATAGTTTCAAATTACTGCTTATAATCACCCTGAAATCTTTTTCTTGGTTTTTCCTTGGTCCACAGACTCAGCCAATCCCCATTCATATCGTAGTTAAAACTTTTATTTGACGTAACCTAGGTGAAGAACCTTACACTTTTTTACTATTAAAAATTCATTTGCCACTGTATCCTGTTGCGTCTGCATCCGTGCGGGGTTCTAATGGCTAGATGGTGGTGCGTTGATACTCAAGATTCATTGTTTTGATATCTTTATGCTCTTGGTTGTTCACTCTATTCCTAACTGAGCTGTGAGCCACTTTAGTATCATCTGCAAACAGTGAAACATTGATGGCCTAATCCTTTCATTTAAGCCCCTGGTCTAAAACATTTATTGATCTATGTTGGCGGAGGACAATAGTGGCCCAAGCACTGAACCCTGTGAATCACCACTCTTCACTATTTCCCAATGATGATTTATTCCCATTTAGTTTTGTACACACTGTTTTTTATTCCGCCAACCACTCTTGAAAAATCAACATGTACGCCACTCCACCTATACACATGCAATAACCTTTTTTCATCAAACGCCTTATGTGGGGAACCTTATCAAAAGCTTTACTAAAGTCTAAATATACAATATCAACTGGATCTCCTCGTTCGATGCAGTCAGTAATGTACTTCCATAAATTCTAAAAAAGGTTTGTCTGACATGACCTACCCTTTCCGAAACCGTGCTGGGAGTCATGCAATACTTTTTATCTTCTAAATATTTCTCCTCCCTGAAAAACAAATACACCAACCAACTTTTAAACCAGAGATGTTAGAGCTAACTGGCCTACTCAATTTCCCAAATCTTCATTACTACCTTTCTTCTAAATAGGCACAACATATGCATTTTTCCAAAATCTCTGGTACCTCACCAAATGCTATAGATCACTTAAAAATCATACAGTGCCTTTGCAATGCTGGCTACACCTCTTTCAGAATTCTAACCATATATACATCGGCCTGCCAGCTTTACTTGGTCAATATGCTTTCTAATAACGTTTTACTAGTCTTTTACATCAAATCTCAAATTCTGTAAGTCCTATTGTTACATGCATACAAGAACTATTAGCCTCCAAACTATTATCTAATCTTTCCTAAGTAAACACTGAAGCAAGATAAGCATTGAAAAATGTTGACCATTTCCTTATCTGAACTCACTATTCATTAATTTTAAAATTGGAACCATTCGTCTATTCTTACTTTTAAAATTATAAAAGCTAAAAAATTATAAAAGGTAAAAAACTTCTTCAGGTTCTTATTACTATCTCTTCTTAGAATTAATTTCTGCCTCTCTCTTCGTTGTTCTTATTGAATTGGTTTAAGTTTCATTTCTATTTTCCTATACATTTTCTAAAGATCATCTTCCTATTCTACCTTGAATATTTTAAACATCTACGTTTTTTCATTAATTTTCTCTCTTATCTCTCTATTTCCACCAAACAGGTTTTTTCTTTGCCACCCCTAATCATGGGTTTATCTTTAAAACATACTGCATGTCAATTCGTTAAATTTTGCTTAAATGCACATGATAAAAACGTTTTGGTCTTTAAACTCTTTATCCCAGTTAGTGGTCTCAGCATGTCTCGAAATTTGGTAAAATCGCCATTTCGGAATCTAAGATCTTTTCTTATTAAACTTGCAATTTGGGCCCAGATGAAACATTCATTTAAATCTAATTATATTATGGTCCACTAAGTCTAATATCTCCTCAACTGCTAACTTCATCACCTTAAACTTTTCATCGTTAGTTAATATTAAGTCAAACAGTGGTTGTAAATCCTCGATTCGGGAATTAATAAACGGGCGGGCCGCGGAAGATACTTTGTTTACAAACAATTTTCTTTTCAAAATGTTTTCGGAAATGGCTTGCCAAAGTTTTTTATATTTTAGTTAACTTTTTATATAAGGATACTAATATGATCGTATCATTTCATAAAATAAAACATATAAGTATAAGAAGGTATTATTAAT
>JABUQX010055200.1:0-13155 GCA_015478945.1 Trachelipus rathkii
CAGCCAAATTTGTGCCAAACTTCTTTCACCGAAAAGAAAAGGAAAGTTAGACTTGACGTAGGAGATTTGTAAAAGTTGGAGTTTTAAAGAATTGAATTCACAAGTTATTCTATCCATCAGCCGGCAGAGAATAAAATTCGGAAAGATTAGGAAGCGAGAGCCAATCCAGAAGGGTAAAAGTCGGAGTAGAATGATAGATTAAAGAATGACAGTCGAGTCATTGGAAACGAGTGATAGAGTTAGAGGGCAGTGAGAAGATCATTAATGAAAGTAGGAATAAAGTAGGAGATAATACAGAACCCTGAGGAACACCACTATACAGAAAAGAAGAAGAAGCCCCATCAAACAACAGCCGATATTGAGCGATTTGAAGAAGCTAGATATAAGTAAGCAAAGAGAAGGCAGAAATCCAGAGAGAGAGAGAGAGCAGAGCAGTGACGCGTGCAATACTCGTCAAATGCTTTGATATGTCAAGCTCCATAAGCAAAGTTTCCCCGTAGTTCCTAAGAGCCGAAAACCAAAAATCGGAAAGTATATGATATATCGCCAGTAGACTCGATGCAGCGAGAGCGTACTGGCGATGATTTTCCAGATGATCTAAGAAGATGAGTTGAGAAGGGTTTCAAAGATCTTAGATAGATACAATGAGAACTACAGGGCGATAGTTAGAGGATCAGAACGGCTTCCTTTTTTCGGAAGTATATATGTGAGGACTTCCAACACTGAGGGAGGGAAAGTGCTAGTATAGACATAGAGAATATAATTGAGCTAGGGGATTAGCCTTTTCAGTGGAAGAATTAGCAACAGAACCATCGATAGAAAGGCAGAAAGGAAAGGCAGATTTACAGGAGTTCTAGAAAAAAAAGATTTGTCAGTAGGAGAACCCAAAGAGTTAGCGCACTTCCTTTGATGAAAGCCCAGCTTTGCTCGTCGAGGAGTATCCCTGCCAACGATTTCTAGCTACATTGAAAATACGAGCTATGATAGGGTTCTTGAAAAAACTAGCGCTTCGATTGCATTGAGAAACCCAACCTCTATACAGCATGCTCTATGACTAGTCTTTACGATATCCCGCATGAAAGTCGCCTCATCTACTTCTAAGTTTCACAGTTTAGAAAACCCTATTCTATCCTTAGTAGTAGACACTATCACACACCTTTTCTTCGTAATTTCATACTCTATACAGCGTTCTCATTCAACCTTATCTCGATCGTTGCTTTATCACGCAACATTCCTGCGCGTGTTCACTATTTCAAACTTTATATAAGCGATCACCAGCGAAGCAGTAAAGAATTGGACCATCCAATTTAAATCAAACGATGGCCACCCCTTTACCCACCCGTTAACGGTCTAAATTATAATTCATCCCGATATAGGAAGAGAACCTTCTGTCAACGTGTATGGTGATGTGAGAAAAGAAAGATTTATAATATAGTATGGTGGGATATATGTTAGAAAAAAGATAATTTATGCTGAAGAGTGGTTGAGTGATGTGTGATGACCTGCGTCAGAAGCCCATCCACCGAATAATGTCAACCTCCCTGTGGGGTGCGTGGGTGCGTTTAAATCTGGGGGGGTGTATACCAATCCCATCCATTTAGACTATGAGGGGTGTGCACACCACTGCGAGCCAATACTTCTACCCTGTACAGCTTTAAGGGGTGTAGTACTAATAGTAGCGAAAAGAGACAGGGGAGACGAATATGGAGAGAGTAGACGTAGAGGAGAGAGAGAAGTGATGAGAGAGTATAAGAGAGAGAGAGAGAGATGAGAGACGAAGAGAGACAAAATTGTCGCCTGAATGTATAGTGTTAAAAGATAATTTCTGAACATTTGTACTCATTCTATCTACTTGGTACAGATCTCAGCGTTTGGAAAAACTAAGATTTACTCTAAAAATAATGTCAAAAGCAAGGATACAGGTAGAAGTTGAAAAGAATCCCAATTGAGAATTCCTTAGAGGTAAGATATGAAAGTTAAGATGATTTCGAGTAAGTTAAGGTTAGATTCTAAAACTAAAGAAAAAATTTGGAATACAAAAGTAATAGAATGATATTTAATGAATTGAAATGAGGAAGTGAGTGGGGCACATGTCTGAATTGAGAACATAGTTTGCACACAACGATTAGTGAAAACGAAAAAGTAATATAACCAAAAAGATCTAAAAATTATTTTGTGTGCAACCGAACTCTCGCAGAGTCAAACGAATGGCTTAACATGTTACGTTTTTGTGATGTGACCGCAAAAGAGTATGTGTGCATGAAGCTCAAGTAGCAGTCGATGCAGAGTTCGTGCTATCTGGCGAAGTCTGTTAAGCAATGCTCATGTCAAAAAAAAAATATCTTTAAATCAATGTACAATAAACATGTACATTGGAGATGGAGAAGAGTGAATGATAGCATAGATAAAAATATATTTAGAATATATATTTTAGCGAAAGGTTCTTATTAACACACACACACACACGCACACGCACACACATATATGTGATTAGTAGTATGAGTAGAAGTGTGTGAGACTTAAATTTGAATAGTATTGAGATGTTGTGATGTATTTTTAATATGTAATAGTTATGTAGTGTAATATAATTATAGAGGTGTTAGATATTAATGTATAGTATAGAAGTATATGTGAATATTATATTAATATTTGTTAAATTTAGTAATAATAATGATTAGAAATTTTATAGAATCTTCTATGCTAAAAGAAAAGCTGTTAGTTGTATGTTAATATAGGTGATATATAGTAATGAGTATTATGTGTTAAATAGGTTTAAATTAATATATTTATATAATGATAAATTATATTATGTATATATAGTGAGTGTAGTGAGTGTATTGATTGATGATGAGAGTATAATGGGTAGTATATATAAGTAATATATATATATTATATATAAATGATATATGTTTTGTGTGTTTTAGATAAAGAGAATGCTTTGCGAAATCTTTATTTAAGGCATAGTAAACTATAAAATAGGAACACTAAAATGAACACGTGAGAAGTGAATATAGCGTAATTATTTTTATATAGTATAGTAGTATACGAAATGCGTGAGTATTGAGTGTGAGGGTGAGGGGGAGGTATTATTAAATAATGTTTACTGATATAGTATATATATATATATTATATAGTATATATATGATATATAAGTTGAACTATCCTTCATGAAAACCGCTGGGCATTCTTTTACGGACAACCGGTATTAAGTATTTATTAATAACTACTGAGTATATATAGGTATATATAATATATTATATATATAGTTAATATATATAGTATGAATATAGGTGTAGATAGAGTAGTAGTGATGAGTATATATGTGTGGATGGTAGTAGAGAATAGTATATAAATTAAGTATATATATATATATATATATATAGAGGGCACACGAGCTAGGTTACTATAGTAATAAGAGGTCTATTGTCATGTAGCTAAGTAATACAGTAGTGGGACTATATATGTAAATAGAGGTGTCCTGTTAGCACAACTAATAGATATATATATATATATAGTGAGTTAAGTTAGCACTGATAACCATCACAACAACCCAACGTGATGAATTAGACATCTACGCACTGTCATCTCAACCTTCATATACTGCAAAGGTTGGTGCTACTTTTACTGTAGAAAGTAATAACACTCAGTTATAAAGTAACCGTAGGCGGTGTCTCAATAGTTAAAGAAAGCCGCGCACCTCACCTTAGGCTGATGCCCACGTGCCTTGCGCCAACAGCAGTAGGATGTCAGGATGAACTGTAGCCTAAATATTAACATCATAACCGATGCACGCTGAGTCCGTAGTCTCACTCGAATACTAGTTAACCGCGTATTTTGTACGTTTAGCAAAACCTAAAGTGAACGTGAAAGTTCCGAATGAAAATTCAAATGTATGCGAAACGGTCAACGCGCGCCCCTCTATATAAAGGGTAGTCATCGAGCTAGTAGACGGACGACGGCAAGCTACACAAAGTAACTCGATTAGTCGTATGCAGACCAGAAGGGTGAGGCGTAAGTCAATAGTCAAGGGTGTAAGAATGTAGTAAAGTCATTAACACCTAGTGAAAAAGAGCCTCAGGAGCGTGTGAGACCCAAACTCACAACCGCCAATAAACAAATAATTTCAGAAGGCCCGTGTATGATAAAGAGTAAGGGGGCCGTAGTATATCTACGCTGATATGTCTCAGTTCCACCCAGTACCAAAGCAAGTCTACCGAAGGAGTTACTGGGATGCCTAAAATAGGGTACGTTAAATAAGACTGTAAGTCTAAAAGCTGGAGTATGAGGGGTTAGAACCTGAGGGATCCAGAAAGGAAAGCGTAAGCACTACAATGTGGTAGTGAGCGAATATAGAATATAGTAATATCAGCTCTGATTCAGTCGTAAAATTTCATAAAATATCGAAGTATTATAAGAATTGTCAAAATTGAAATTTCGGCTTGAAATATGTGTTATTTTTAAAACGATAGTTAGAAGGAAAAATGTCTGAGAAAAAGCAATATCAAGAAGTTAATAATAAAGTTCATTAATGAAAACAAATTCAGTTAGATATTTTATTTATTTGAACTTTTTTTTTCTGGACAAAGTGTAGTAAATGATTTTGATGTTTAATTTATTATTAGTATAATATGATAATACGAGGTTATTAGCAAATAACAATAATTTTAAAATCAGTTACATAAGTAGCGTCTTTTAGTGTGACATGGCCATTTAACAGAAAAGTAACTTGAAAGCTAGATAAAATAGGGAGTATAGCATATAGTGTTAAATTTTCTTAGAATTCGTTATATTACTACTACTCCTCTTCAATGCTTCCCGTGGGGCGTGCTTCTCACATCTCGTCCTGCTTCTCTCCCTTAAAAGTAGGATTAGTGGCTGTTAAGGTAACACGGAGCAATGTGCATAAACTTTGTAATGGGCATAAAGGAGTAATCTCCGTCAGGACCATATCATTTTTAGTATTAAAATACAAAAACTTTTACAAATAGAATATTATATATATAATATAATAGTATTATTATATATATATAGTATGAGTAAATAGAGTAATTTATATAATATAGAGAAATTAATAAATATATATAGTAATATATAAATAATATATATAGTGTAATATAATTAATATATAGATAGAATAGATATATTATAATAATAAAGATAATTATATTATTTAAACAAAAACACATAGTATATATTTTATTAATATAAGGTTAGAGTTAAGATGCTATGGCTGTAAAAGTATTAGGAAGAATAGTAAAAGTATATATTTCACCGAAGATATCTTAAAGGCACTAGGAGTTAGTAGTAAGTAGTATCGAGGCAACAATATCCTCGCGCTGAAGGATTCTAAATGGAAGAGAAGGTGGCCAATCAGAGTTAACAATTATAGATAATAAGGATAGAAAGTGAATGCGAGAAGAGCTTTGTATGTGGTGCTTAGAACGAGCGAAAAAGGTAAGTAGGATAAGGGTGTATATATTGTTCGCTAAAGCTACGGGGTAGAGAGAGAAGGTTTATTCATATCCACTCATAGATAAATGGCATAGAGTAACAGAGTACCTGTCTCGTCAAAAAAGGGTACAATATCTGCGTGCTATGAAACTACAGCACAGTGCGGGGGTGATAAGATAGTACGACGAGTATGTTAAACAACAAGTGAGAGATTGTGTCAAGAATACATTTATATCTTAAAGGATAAAAAGATGGTGGGAGGGAATGACATTAATCAGAATTTTTAAGCCATTAGGAGAGAATCCTTGCTTTTATTTTACCTCACCTTCTTTTTTACCTAAACCCGTTTTTTTCCTTTTTTCTTACTTTCAATCTTTCAATTATCATTTTTATATATATTTTCAATCATTGATTCTAATGTATTTTAATTTATTTTAGTAATTCTAATGTATTTTAATGTATTTTAATGATTCTAATGTATTTTAATATAACTTAATTACTCTGATGTATTTTATTAATGGTAATAATTGTAAGTGATTCTAATGTATTTTAATGATTTTAGTACATTTTAATGTATTTTAAGTATTCTAATGAATATGTATTTTAATTCTTGAATAAATATTTTGAATCGAATTATTTTAAAAAACTTTTAGATACTTCAAGGTATTTTATTATATTTTAAATTTAAATACTTAAAAGTTTTTAATGAAAGTGATCTAAAAATATTTTGGTTTCGTAAAGTAGAAACTTTAAAAATGTTTAAATTTTTTCTTTACAGGTATGTCGGTGCTGTGGAATTTCTTTACAGGTATGTAGGTGCTGTGGAATTCTCAATCTGTTATAATTTTTTGGGGGGGTCTAATTTTAATTCCTCTTTTGATAAGAAATAGTTATAAGAATGTTTCCAATGTGTGAAATTTTAAATAAAATCGTAACTTTTAAGAGTTCTAAATTTGTAAGTGAAAATTTAAGAAAAATGCGTAATTTTAGAAGTTAAAGTTTTTATTAAAACACGTTTTCCATCTTCGAATTGAAATATTTGAATATATAAAAAACCAAATATTGAAATTTCATCATTACAAAAAGTCAATTTAAGACACACCCTAAAGACAGAACTTACTAAAAGTTCTCTTTGCTGCTTTTTTTAAAATTTCGCATCTCAATGGAAACAGCATTATATTTCTTTCATGGATGGGCTGAAAATACCGCGACGGTGTTAAACAACTCAATTTTAAGAAGATTTCTAAGGCTGACAAGAAAGTATTTTTTCCAAATGTTGAAAATTTAGGAAAATTCGTTCG
Organism: Trachelipus rathkii; assembly: GCA_015478945.1. Taxonomy (NCBI): domain Eukaryota; kingdom Metazoa; phylum Arthropoda; class Malacostraca; order Isopoda; family Trachelipodidae; genus Trachelipus; species Trachelipus rathkii. The sequence continues at coordinate 6,753 of JABUQX010055200.1, forward strand.
ACTTTTAAGTAATAAAGTAATATATTTAATGGTGAAAATTTAAAGAAAAAATGCGCCTTATATTTAGAAGTTAAAATTTTTTTATTAAAAACAGGTTTTTACAACTAATTGAAATATTTGGTATCTAAAACAAATATTGAACTCTTCATTAAAAACACGGTCCAATTATAAGAGCTTCATAAAAACTATTAATAAACTCATCTTTTCTGCTTTTTGAAATTGCATTTCAATGAAAACACATTATTTTCTCAAATGCTGGAAAATTGCCGTTCCTCATCCAGACTTGTTTAAAGGAATTCTTAATCAAATATTTCAAATGTTGAAATTTGAGGAATAACTCCGTACTCTTTAAGAGTTTCTACAATTCTTGTAAGTTTGAAAATTTAAGGAAAACAAGCGTAATTTTCCGACCAGTAAAATTTTTTTTATTAAACATCGGTTTTTTCACAACGAATGAACATAATTGGTATACTACAACCAACAAATATTGAAATTCATTAAAAACGTCAATTTAAAGACACCTAAAACTATTAGAAGAAAATTCACTTTTCTGCTTTTTTGAAAATAGGGCCTTCATCAATGAAACACATTTTATTTCAAATGCTGAAAATAACCGTTAAAAACACCTCGAATGCTCTTGTTAAGATTTCTACCAAACTAATTTCAAAATGTTGAGAATTTAGGAATACATCGTACTTTGTAAGAGTTCTAAATTTGTAAGTTTGAAAATTTAAGAAAAAGCGTACTTTTTGAAGTATTTTTAAAGAAATTTTTATTATTAAAATCAAACAGGGTTTTTCCCAACTAATGAATATAAGTTGGGAGTATGATCTAAAAACAAAATATTGAAGATTGTCATTAAAATACGTCAAGTTTAGAGCACACCCTAGAAACGTATTAATAAATTTACTGTTCTGCTTTTTAAAACATTGCATTTCAGATGAATACACATGTATTTTTTTCGAAATGCCTGAACAATTCCGTAAAAAAAGATCCTTTTCAATTCTTAAGCAAATCTACCAAAAGACTAATTTCAAATGTTGAAATTTAGGAAAAATCGTACTTTTAAGAGTTCAAATTTGTAATGTGAAAATTTAAGAAAAACGCGCGTAATTTTAGAAGTTAAATTTTTTTATTAAAACAGGTTTTCACAACTAATGAAATATTTGGTATATAAAAACAAATATTGAAATTTCATTAAAAAACGTCAATTTTAAGACAAATAAAACTATTAATAAACTCTCTTTTCTGCTTTTTGAAATTGCATGTCAATGAAACACAATTATTTTTCAAATGCTGAAAGTCCTAGCAGGAAGGTTTAAAAACAACTCAATTCTTTAAGATGTCTAGAACCAAATAATGTTTAAAAAGTGTGATAATTCTACGGAAAATCGTATACTTTATAAATGAGTTCTAATTTGTTATGTGTTTTTGAAAATTTAAAGAAAAAGGCGGTAATTTTTAGAGGAAGTTAAATATTTTTTTTCTATTCAAGACTAGTTCGCAGACTACGCATGACAATATTTGGTATATGAAAAACAAATACTTGAAATTCATTAAAATCCTGGAACGCCTGTCGAGGGTCAAATGTTCAAAGACACCTAAAACTATTAATAAATTTACAATTTCTGCTTTTTGAAATTATGCATTTCAATGAAACACATTATTTTTTTTCAATGCTTAATTACAAATACCGTTAAAAACTCAATTTTTAAGATTTAACAAATAACTTTCGAGAATGTCATGTAATGTATGAAGATATATCATCCATTGATTATGAGTTCTATAGATTTTTTATCCGGAAATTTTTCTGAAAAACGTTAATTTTAGACAAGTAAATTTTTCTATTAATAACAGGTTTTCACAACCTAATAGAAAAATTTGTGGAACTGAAACCAATATTCGACAATTTCAAGTCTAAAATAACGTCAATTTTACATACACCTCACAAACTATTAACGAAATTCCGCTTTCTTCTGTCTCTCTCTCTGCCACCCTATCGGCTTTCATTGAAACACAACTATTTTTTTATTCAATGCTAAAAACTCCCGTTAAGAACTCAATTTTAGGCTGAAATACTCAAATGAATTTCAAAAAATGTTGAAATTACGGCCAAAGATCGCACTTTTACGGGTGCTTCGTATGAATTTGTAAAAGTGCGAAATTTAAGAAACAAGCGTAATTTTAGAAGGTTAACAATTTTTTTATTAAAACAGTTTTCACAACTAAAATCGAAATATTTGGTAATGAAACAATATTGAAATTTGTTCATGTAATAAACGTCAAATTCTAAGACACCTAAACTATACAAATTCGCTTTTTCTGTTTTTTGAAATGCAATCTTCAAATGAACACACATAATTTTTCCAAAATGACCACTAAAATCCCCGTTAAAACCTCAATTTTAAAAATTACTAAGGACAAATGTTCAAATGTTGAAATTTAGTAAAAATCGTACTTTTAAGAGTTCTAAATTGTAATGTGAACATTTTAGAGAAAAAAAGACGTTCATTTTAGGAAGTTCAAAGAGTTTTTTCATTAAAAACAGGATATCTTCACTAACTGAATGAAATATTTGAGCCGTATATAAAGGAACCAGAATACTTGGACGATGGATTACAGAGATGTCCAATTTAAAACACCTTAGCAACAACTAATCAACAATTCGCTTTATACTCGTGCTTTTTCGGACAAATTGGGCATTTTCAAATGAACACATTTTTTTTTTTCAAATGCTGAAAATAACCTGTAAAGAACTCAATTTTAAGATTTTACCAAATAATTCTCAAATGTTTGAAAATTTTGGCCAAAATTCGTATTTTAAGAGTCCCTAAATTCGTAAATGTGAAAATTTCAGAAAAAAGGCGTAATTTTAGAGTTAAATTTTTTTATTGAAATCAGGTTTTCAAACTAACATGATTCAATAATAACTAAAACAAAATATTGAAATTTCATTAATAAAAGCTCAATTTAAAACACCTAAAACTATTAACAAATTCGCTTTTCTGTTTTTTGAAATTGCATTTCAATGAAACACATTATTTTTTTCAAAATGCTGAAATTCCGGTAAAAAACTCAATTTTAAGAAATCTCAAATAATTTTCAAATGTTGAAAATTAGGAAGAAATCGTAACTTTTAGAGCTTCTAAAATTCGTAATTGTGAAGATTTAAGAAAAAGGCGTAAATTTTAGAAGTTAAATTTTTTTATTAAAACAGGTTTTCACTACTAATGAAATATTTGGTATATAAAAACAAATATTGAAATTTCATTAAATAAACGTCAATTTAAGACACCTAAAACAATTAATAAATTGTCTTTTCTGCTTTTTGAAATGGAAATTGCATTTTCAAGAAACACATTATTTGTATTCGAAAGTGCTGGAAAATTAGCCCGTATAAAACTCAATCTGATTTGCATAATGAGTTCTTCGTAAACCCGTTAGAAATAATTTCAAAGATTTCGGATAGTTTAGTGCGCGGAAAGTGTAGTTCGTACTTTTAAGAAGTGGTCCTACAATTTCGTATTTTTGCGAAAAAATGTTAATGAATACTTTTAAATTTTTTCACATCAGTTATTCTTAATTCAATAATTCAAAAAAGCAGGTTTTCACAACTAATGAAATATTGGTATATAATAAACGAAATATTGAAAATTTCATTTATAAAAAAGACCTCAATACTTAAGACACCCTAAAACTATTACGAAGATTCGCCTTTTCTGCTTTTTAAAACATGGCACTTTCAAACGCACATGAACGAGCCAACATTTTTTCTTCTTTCGAGCAATGCTCGAACGATCCGTAAAAAACTCATTTTAAGAATTACCCTATGAAATGATTTCAAAATGTTGACCACCTTTAGGGAGAATGAATCGTTCACTTTAAGAGTCCTAGGAATTTGTAATGTGAACTTTAACGGAAAAAACCGTAAATTTTAGAGAGTTAATAATTTTTTAATATGATAAACAAACGGTTTTCACCAACTGAATGAAAATAGTTATGGTATCACTAAAACAAATACTTGAAATTTCGATTAATGGTCTGGCATTTTTCTGGTCTTCCTTATTCAACTCTTGTTTCTTCTCTTTTCTGCTCTTTTTTCTGCCTAACTTAGATAGGTCCATTTTTCTATTCTAGTTGTGAAATACTTCTGTATACAACTTCGGAAAAGTTTAAAGATTTAGCCAAATAATTTCTCAAATTGTGTAGACAACATTGAACTTTCACTCATCTTTTTAAGAAGTTCAATTTGTAATTTGAAAAACTTTCCTAAAAAGCGTAATTTTTAGAGATTAAAAACAGAGTTTTGTTTATTACTAACACGGTTTTTCCACTAATCTAAAATCTTAACATAATTTGGTAATACTAAAGAACAAACTACTTGAATTTCATCTAGAAAATCCGTGCAAATGTTAAACGCACTATGAAGACTATTACAAATTCGCATTTTCTGCTTTTTTGAAAAAATCGCAATATTCAATGAAACACTCGATTTTTCAAAAAAATGCTTGAAAATCCCGTTAAAAACGTAATTTTAAGAATAATACCTAAATAGTCTCGTCCAACAAATGTTCGAAATTTAGGAAAAATCGTCCTTTTAAGAGTTCTAAATTTTGGCTGTGTATGTGAACTTTAAGATAAAGCGTAATTTTACTCGAAGTTAAACATTCTTTCTAGTTATAGACCCTTTTTACAAATCTAATTTGGGTATATAAAAACACAAATATATTGAAATTTCATTTAAAGACGTCAATTTAAAAACACTAAAACTATTAACAAATTCGCTTTTCCTGCTTTTTTGAAATTGCATTTCAATGAAACACAATTATTTTTTTTCAAAATGCTGAAAATACCGTTAAAAACCTCAATTTTAAGAATTACCAAAAACTCAATTTTAAGAATGTTGAAATTTAGGAAAAATCGTACTTATAAGAGAGTTCTTAAATTTGAATGTGAAATTTAAGGAAATAAGCTAACATTTCGAGTAAAAAGTTATAACGATTTTGCAATGTTATTTAACCAGCGTCTTTCAACAAGTATGATGAGGAAATCTGACTGGATTTATATTGAACAACAAATCACTTAAGGATTTCATGTAAAGAAACGTCAAAGTCTAAGTAGCACTCGTGGAAACTCGGTTAATATTTAGAAGAATTCCTCCGCCTTTTCTGCTTCTGATTGAAACTTGGCTAGTTTTCAATGAACCACAATCGCAATTTTTTTTAATAATGCTGAGAAGATACGCGTCTAACATCACATTCAATGTCTTGACGCACAAAGATAGTTTCTAAAAATGTTGAAATTTAAAGAAAAAATCGTACTTATTAAGAGTTGCTAATGAATTTGTTAATGGTGAAATTTAGGAAAGCATTACATTTTAAAGAAGCTTTAAGAATTCGTTTTATTTAAACAAAAAAGGTGTTTCGCATCTAATGAAATATTTGGTAATATAAAGAACAAATTTTGGAAATTGAAATGTAGACTGCACTGACAGAAAGAAAACCTGAAAGCTATTAACAAATTCGCCTTTTCTGGGCTTTCTTGAAAAATCTTGAGCATGGGTTTGCAATGTAGAGACAATATTCATTCTATTTTGCTCAAAAGATGAACTATACAAATCCGTTACAAAACTCAATTTTAAGAAATTCCAAATAATTTTCGAAGATGTTGAAATGGGAATTTAGGAAAATTCGTACTTTTTAAGAGTTCTAAATTTGTAAATGTGAGGAAAAGTGTTCATGAGAATGATACTAAGGTTTAATATTTAACTAAGAATATCAAATTATTAGCTATTATTCAATTCGAAGCTCATAGGCACATCCACGAGGTTTACAGCAACTTGTAATCGAAGAGTAGTTTGGTAATATGCGTGACAACAAGAAATATTTGAGTGACATGTCATTAAAAAACGTCAATTTAAGACACCTAAAACTATTAATAAATTCACTTTTCTGCTTTTTGAAATTGCACTTCAATGAAACACATTATTTTTTTTCAAGTGCTAAAAATCCCGTTAAACCACTCAAATTTTAAGAAATTACCAAATAATAATGTCAAATGTTGAAATTTAGGAAAATCGTACCGTTTAATGAGTTCTTGAAATTTGTAGCTCAGTGGTGAGAAGATTCGTTTAGCGGAAAAGCGTAATTTTAGAACGTTAAAAAGATTGTTTATTAAAAAACAGGTTTTCACTACGCCAAATGAATATTTGGCGTATAATAATAGAAGAACAAGATACTTGAAATTTTCAGATTAAAAAATAAGATGAGCAGTATATGTAACCAACGACCATCAAACTATTAACAAACTTCGCGTTTTCTGCTGCTTTTCTTGAAAATTACATTTCAATGAAAACTACATTGATTTTTTTATCCTAATGCTGGAACAACTACCGTTAAAAACT
>JABUQX010055201.1:0-2500 GCA_015478945.1 Trachelipus rathkii
ACCTTTCTTCACACCACAAACTCTCAAAGTAACAAATCTCATTTCATTCCTCATTTTATTCAATTCTTCTCACACCTAGCACAACCCCTAAGATTGTCCTCCACACACACACTGAACACATTGAACTTTAGACTTATATCCTTCTTTATTCTTCAGACCATAGTTAACTACTATTACAATAACGGTAACAACATACCTCATGTAAACCTAGACAATCAAGAACTTAGTCCTTTATCATTCACGCAACGATTAATTGCAACACACCTTCCTGCATTCACACTTTCCTATCACATACTGCCACACTGTCCGTTTCCCTTCTCATCACAACATATACCCTAAAATCCTTCATCAAACTCAGAACTAGTTTCCGCAGCTCACCATCTAACCATACATTCACATCGCAGGCTATCGCTCAGCTCCACTCACGACCATAACTTTACTCTTATCCACGTTACTTTCAAACCCCGTCCTTTTACACACCCTGCCAAATCTCTCATCCTGCCAAATCTCTCAACTCTCTTCAGATTCGCCAACAGAACCAAATCATCCGCATATAATAGGTAGGGCACGCTCCACTCATTCTCCATTCTCCCACCATTTCTAACACATTTCCTGCATCCCACTCGGAATTCTTTTCATAACCCCATACATTATACAAATTGAATAATAAGGAGACTAACACACCCTGTCTTATCGCTATTAATCCTAAAGCAATCACCATTGACACCATTTATTCTTACACACGCTTCACTATCGTCATACATACTTTTGATCTCATTCAAAGCTACCACCAACACCATATAATCACTAACACCTGCCATAACGCTTCCTATTAACTCTTATCATACGCCTGTTGCAATCCAATAAACCTAAATACAATTATTCTTCTTCTCCCTCATTTTCTCAATCATTCTTTTCAATGTAAGATTTGAATACACACATCCTCTACCATCCTAAACGCACTAAAAGCACCTTGTTCTTCGCCAATCGTTCCTTCAGTCACTCGACGCAGCTCTTTCGACCAAAAACCCAGCATATATCTTGATTTAAAATCCGCAAATAAACTTACAATCCTTCATACAAGATAACACAGTTTTCTTTATTATCCTTACCCTTATAAGTAGTTAGGGTACTATATTTACGTTGCTCTATTTTAGCATACCCAATCCCTTGGAACGATACCCTCTATAAACGCTCTTTATTAAAACATCATCATCAAACATTCTCTCTTTCATTATTATCCAAATCAATCTCACCATCTTCCTACGTATTTGCTCATTTCACACAGTTTATCATCTATACTCTCACTTGCACAAGATTTAACTACTTTATATCTTCAACTCTCTTATCCTCACTCTACATTCCACATTACTATTTATTTTCCTCCTTAACTTATAAATCGTCTCATACTCCAAATATACCATTATATTCTCTTCTTGACTTAACATTCAATACATCAAATCACATTACTACTATCTACTCTTCAATTATATTAATGTTAAATATTGTTTGAGCCTAGTATTATTACGAAGTGTCTTACTATCATATCTACCATACTCCTTACTCACTCTCAACCATTTTTATCTCTCAATTATCATTATTAAAGTATCACATCCATATTAATCATATATTCTATTATTATTTAAGACTAGTACTATTCCCTCTCATTCTCATTCTAATATCCACTTTATTCGACGTCTCACATATTCCAGAAATGAGCTTTCTCTTATTCCTTTTGATTAAGTCCTATTACATTACTCTCTTCATCATGCTTCATCATTTTCACACTCTTGTTTTCTCTCCTACGTATCAAAATTTTCTTTGCATCTTTTTTTCTACATTTTCCATCATACCTTATATATAATATCTCACAAGGATTCTTTCTTTTGAGTCTTACAATCTATTATTCTTTTATTAGTACATTCAAATCTTTACAGATTTCTTATTTACACTAATTAGCTGACTAATGATTTAATTCCACCATCTCACATGTTTAAGCATCTCTTACTTTCTACTTTACCACAATCACTACTTCTTGCATACTCAAACAATTAGCTTCCTTCATTATGACTATCACGAATTTAGCTTAGCACTATCAAACTTGTTCACATTGCAAAATCCAGTTTTACTAGCGGAGCGCATCTTACAGCTTACTTACCCAAAAATGCATCCCTGCTTAATTACCATTGTTTCGCTTACTTCTCACTCTTAATTTTACCCACTTCCTTCAGTATCACCTTCCTCCTCCATCCAAGCCCCCACTAACTAATTTTACATAGAACAACATATGATGCGCGATAAATCCATTCCTAACCCCTAACTGCATTTAACAATCCAAACATACTTCAACATCTCTTCTTCACCAACAAACTAAATCAACTCATACTTTCACCTTCGATCCATCTCTACCTACACCAACCTTATAGTAAACTTATGGATACTCTTGTGTTTAAAGAGTATTACTTACACACATAACCTCTCTTCTTCACAGAAATCATCA
>JABUQX010055201.1:22500-51929 GCA_015478945.1 Trachelipus rathkii
AGAATCTCTTTTTATTAAAAAACTTAAGCCGGACATCAATGTGAAATTTAATGAAATGAATGAATGCTTGAATGTTTTTTGAATATTTGAGTGTTTTGCAGGTACACCTAGTATCCATGATAATAGTTGTATTTGCAAGGCAATGTAAGCTTTTTTTGATTTTTTGATTTTTTTGATTTTTCATCAAAATTATTTTTTTAAACTTCACAATTAATGTAAAATAATTTTAGATTTTTTATATTTAGAAATTTATTTTTGTAAGCTGCATTATAAATAATAGTTAGTTAACCGTGATCATGCCTGAAGTATGCAGGCGAAATATTGGTATAATATTAAAAGTTTTAACTTCTTTTTATTCTCGAATAGTCCTTAATAAAATTTCTTCTGAAAATAAAGAACTATTTAGAAGAATTGAAAGAACTTGTAAAAAGTACGTTAAAATTGACGCTGATATAAATTTTCTTAAAATAATAATAATAATAATAATAATAATAATAATAATAATAATAATAATAATAATAATAATAATAATAATAATAATAATAATAATAATAATAATAATAATAATAATAATAATATATAATAATAATAATAAAATAATATAAAATAAATATAATAATAAATAAAAATTAATAATAATATAATAATAATAAAAATAAGTAATATAATAATAATAATAATAATAGTAATAATAATAGTAAAATAAATCATAATTATATATTAAAAATATGATGAAAATATCAGGAGCGTATCGATGATAATTAGGAATTAAGATAATAATAATTATTAAAAATAATCTAAATAATAATAATAAAATAAAAATCTTAAAAATAATCCAAAAATAATTATATAATATAATAATTAATAATAATAATAATAATAATAATAATAATAATAATAATAATAATAAATGTTGGAATGTTGCAATCTGTAAAAACAGTAAGTAAAAAAAGAAATAAAACTTGCACGCAGCTTTAAACAAGAAACCGAATCATGAGATAGGAGATAACAGTTAAAAACTCTAATCTTAAAATAATATGATTTACGTTTCATATATCATTGACATATGACTAAAAGTCATGAACGCCACCGATATATATATATATATATATATATATATATATATATATAATATATATATATGTATAATATATATATATATATATATATATATATTATATATATATAGTATATATATATATATTATATATATAAAATATATATATATGTATGTATATTTATTTTTTGTTTTGATTATTCGACCTCAAGAAATGTATTTATAGTATAAGAGTATACAGTTATTCATATATATATATATATAATATATATATATATATATATATTATATATATATATAGATAATATATTATATATATATATATATATATATATAATATATTATATGCGTAAGGAGGGAAAATTTTCGGGGTATTTGGTTATTTTGTACAATTTTAGATATTAAAGAAAATTAATATTTATGTATTATATAAATTTCCTGAGAATTTCGAGGGGGGAGGGTGTTCTGACACCCCAAACTCTCCACTACACCCTACGCCCATAATATATATATATATATATATATATATATATATATATATATATATATATATATATAATATATAATATTATATAATATATATAATATATTATATATTTATATATATATATAATATATAATATATAATATATATATTATATATATAATATATATATATATAAATATAAATATATATATATATATATATATATATATATATATATATATATATATTATAAAAATACTCTGAAGAAGTAACTAGAAGTGATGTTCCCACAGATTGGGTCTAAAAGATTGGATTTAAAACCGAAAAGTGGGAAAGGTCTGCCAAGAACGAAAGATACTCATGATAGATATATATATATATAATATATATATATACTATATATATATTATATATATATATATATATATAGATAATATATATATATATATATATATATAGTATATAGATATATATATATATAATTATTATATATATATATATGCCCCTAATACTTAGAGATGTACCGAATTCCGGCTGGAAATCTGAAATTTTTTTCTCCGGTTCGCGATCCGGGTTCCACCGGAACAAAAACACTAGTCTACTTCTGAGCAAAAAAAATTTGCTGGAAGAGATTTATTTTACATAACCCGTAGCCCATCTTTTAACAAACTATTAATAGTAGTCTTGTGTACATTGCATGCAATAGTGTATGACGATACCTACAGTATACTTAATAAAGTTACTGAAATCTCCTCAAAACTACCTAGGATAATAAGATATTCTCAATAAATTCAAATTTAATTTCCAAAATCTATGAACAATATATATATAGATATAGATATTAATATATATATATAAATAATATATATATTATATATATATATTAATATATAATATATATATATATATAATATAATATATATATAATATATATATATATATATATATATATATATAATATAATATTTAATATAAATATATATATTATAATATATAAGTATTATATAATATATATATATAATAGATAAAATATATATATAATATATATTATATTATAATATTATTATATTAATAATATATATATAATATATACATATATATAATATATAATATATATATATATATATATTATATATATAATAATATATAATATATATTATATTATATATATATATAATATATAATATTATAATATATATATATATTAACTATATATAATATATAATAGTATTATATATAATAATTATTATATAATAATTATAATATATATATAATAAGATATAATATAATATAATAATGGAGTACACTGTCCATTTTTTCAAACTCGCTGATAAAACTATAGCAGTTACAGGAAAATAAATGACTCCTTTAATATATATAGCTAATCTGTAGTAAAAATGAGAATCATTAATCAGCCTCGATCACTTCTCAGAAAATTGCTGAATCTCAATTACTTATTAAAATTTAAGGTAACAACATACTCTACAAAAATATTTCTACTAGGAATAAAGATAATTTTGTTGGAAAGATGGGAGAATAAGGTTTTAATGAGATCCTATAAGACTCATTCAGTGAGAGTGTGAATGGCTGGTTACTCATTGCCATAAAAAAATTCATTATTTTCTGATTGAATTGCCTGGATTTGTTCATTGATAGGGCAGAATCTTTTATTTGGGAGAAATTTTCCGCAAGCCTCACTTATTTCACGCTTGGATCTTTTGACCATTTTGGGGTGTCCTCTTTCTAGAATAATACAGACTATACACTGGTTTACTATCCAAATCTTTTTGACCTGTCGCAGATATTTCTCTTCGGGTGATGATTTCCATATGTTTATTGAAGTGGCGTTGTTAGTTAAATATTTGGGTGTACTACCTCTTCTTATTTTCTGTTGGCAAATTTGTATACTCTATTATAGATTTTTAACATCACTAATAATAAAATTTTTTTATGAATATGCATTGTAAACGAATTTTGAGAGGTTATTATTATGACAAATCTGCAATTAATTAATGAATAAAATCTATATATATATATATATATATATAATATATATATATATAATATATATATATATATATATAGATATATATTATATATATATATATATATAATATATATATATATGATATATATATATTATATATATATAATATATATATATAATATTATATAATTTAATATAATAGTATATGATTTTATATTGAAAGTTATATAGAATTTTTTTTTTTGCATTTCTTTATAGTTAAAGGAGAGTTCATTAGAAATTCCGGTTTCGTCCGGAATTGCTGCCAGAATTTTTTGGGGGATTCCGGCTAATTCCGGTTCCGGCCGGAACTAAAAATTTCAGCTCCGGTACACCCCTAATATATACACTACTCGTCAAGATTAACACATCACTGGCTCATATGACGGTTAACATGTTACAGAAAGGAACAAAACGCTGTGTAACTTTATTATTCAAATAACATAGCATCGGGGACACATTATATAGTGGTAAGATTGTCGAAGGGCCTTAGAAATCTCCTGGAGACCTGCGAATGGGTCATGTATGTGGCCGATGAGTTTCCTTCAATGTGGTACGTAATTGCGGTGAAGGGTTCGTGTGTGTATGATGTTACTCAATAACGTGTATGGCTACTTCTGGCACGGATGATGGCTTGGCTTGGCACCGTCGTGGCATGCTCTCAATGGGGCGCCGAATGTCCTCCACGGATATCTGATCCCATACGTGACGCAGCGCCTGGAGGGTTCCTGGCGGTGGTTGCAGCTGTCGCAACCGCCGTTTCAACATGTTCCACACAATTTCAACTAGGTTTAAATCTGGACTGTATGCTGGCCAATCCAATCTCCTGATTTAGACGGTCGTTAGATATTCGGTAACACATCTGGCCTTGTGTGGCCTTGCGTTGTCATGCATTAGGACGAATCCGTTACCGATGTAGGGGGCATATGGCACAACATACGGGTCAAGGATGTCTGCGATGTACCATGCCGGGGTTAGGGAACACCATCTAGGATGTGCAATTTTGTACGACCCGTTAAAGATATACCTCCCCAGACTATGAGAGATCCCCCTCCAAATGACAATACTCCCACATAGTGCGCGTACCTCACATTAGGTTGTCCAGACTCTGGATCGCCGATCGCAGGCGTAGAGACGGACTCTGAACTCATCCGTAAACAGATCATTCGCTAAATCACCAACGGTCCAATTTAGGTATTTCCGGCCAGATGTTAGTCGCACCCGTTGATGCTATCTGGTGTGTCGTGTTCCTATGGTCAGCCTCAGTAGCAGCAAATTATGTTCCGCGAGGCGTCGACGTATTCTATTATCAACCACACGAGTACCGTGTAATTCCTGCAGCTGTATTTGAAGGTGCCTTGCTGTTGTATGTCGGTCTCTTACGACCCGTATAAGCAGAAAACGGTCTTCAACGCCAGTCGTGACACTTGGCCTGCCCTGGCCCCACCGCCTTGCGTGCTCCTGGGTGTCGTGTTGCCGTAGCACGACCCGTGCAATGGTTGTGTGCGCTACACCAAACCTTCGACCAAGTTCACGGTACCCGTACCTCGGGCCCCCACGGGAAGGGTGTTAACCTGTACACACCATCATGTGTTACGTCGACGAGCAAAGTCGCTTTCCGATGGTTGTAGCGGCATAAATTCACACCTGAATGGATCACGTACTCAACATAACCCCCGCCATAACCTTCTCCCAATCGCTAAAGCTGGAGTTACGTGGTTTGCCATTTATCTTAATTATAGCGATGGCGGACCCTATACACCCCCAACATTATTACAGCTCTGTATACTGTGTCCCTGATGCCATGTTATTTGCACAAAGTTACACATCGTTCTGGTCATTTCTCTAACCTGTTAAAGTCATTTGAGCCAGTGGCTAATTAATTTGGACGATTAGCTATAGTATACGCTTATTAATAGCATACAACATTATCTTAGACTTTATATATATATATAATATATAATATGATATATATATATAATGATATAGTATATATATATATATACTTATATAATATATATTATATATAATATATATATATATATATAATATATAATATATATATATATATATATAATATATATATTATATAACTATATATAATATCTTTATGCCAGCATCCCGAAGAGTTCAGGCCTGTAACTAGAAAACTATAACATCTACAAGAAAAATAAATATCATTTTTGATTTCAGCAAGTAATTTCATCGAAGAAACTTATGAAAAAAAAATTTTTTATTCTAAATTATTATTATAAACTTAAATATTAGTAAATTTTAGAACCTGAAATAGTGCACGGGGGGCTTCTTGGATTTTGGGGACCTGGAAAAAAAAAAACCTGGGCAATTTAGGTTCTGCGAGAGCAAAAGTTGCGCAAATACCATTTTTTTTACGCTTTGGAGAAAATTATTGTTTCTGTTTTATATCCTTTTTAGGGTGTTCAGCCGATGGAGGGACAAGGGGCGGGATAAAGTCCCCCGTTCGGCCCCCAGTAGGTCCGAGAAACCCCGACTTATTCATTCGTTCTTGTTTTACCGGGGGTATTCGTTAGTTTAAAAAAAAAATTCAACATTTGGCACCTTTGCGCTGCTCATTCGGAGTAAGGGAACATCAATAATTCCAAAAAAACTAATTTTTTCCACATTTTAACATTTTAAATTTTTTAAAAAAGGAGCCCCCTTATTTTTTTATTTTTTATTTAATTTCCGCGTAAAAAATGTTTTCTCCTCGATATAAAATGATATTTATGTTTCGTGTAGCGTTATAGTTTTCTATTTACATGCCTGAACTTTCGGATGCTGACCTATATATATATATATAATATATATATATAGATATATATATAATATATATATATATATATATATATATATATAAATATAATATATATATATATATATATATATATAATATATATATATATATACATATATCTTATTATATAGTATATATATTATATATATATATAATTTCATTCACCCATCCGTAACTTAAAAGTGAAATTTCTAAGACTGATTCTAGATGATCACCTAACATACGCACCCACATTAAACTCTTCTGAAACGACTTGTCATCGCGTGCTTGACCTATTACGTCATCTCGCCCGAAAATCTTCGGATGCAGATCGCAATTACTTTTTTCGTTTCGATCAAAGTTGTACTATGGCTGTGTAGTATATGGCCAGGCCTCCTCAACCCTAATACACCTCACCTGTTAGATCCCATCCAAAACGAGGAGATCCGTATCTCCACCGGAGCCTTTCGATCGTCCCCTCGGATGCTCCTTGAAGTAAGTTTGATCCGATGTGATGCCACTCTCTCTTCGAAGGGAAATACATCATGTGCACGTTACCTTCGCTTTCAAACTCCCAATACCATCTGTTCTGCCACCGATTCTGCGAGAGATACCTCAGAATCCTCCTTGCTGGCCATTTGGAAAACAGAGTTTATAACATCCTTAACTTTCTCAACATCCCTTTGCAAAAGGTGCTGCCTTTCTCTTGTGGCTATTCCCTGCTCCTACCATTTGCCTGGTCCTGACCTCTCTCTCCAAATCTAGCCACCCATATGCCTTATTAAAGGCATCATTCCTATCTCATTTCCGCCAGTTCAAAGGTGGATTACTCCAGTGTTTACTGACGCTCCAAAACAAGGCGAAGTGTGGGGTGTCGTGCGGTACGTCGTTTCCGTAAGCGGCAACCTGTTCCCAACAAGACCCACTCTTATGGCACCCAAGGTTGTGAGTCGAAGTCAGGGAGTCCGGAGTCGGGAATTTGAAGGAGTGGAGCCAGGAGTCGGTAATTTTGAAGAGGGTGGAGTCGGAGTTGGTAATTTTCAAGAGGTCGGAGTCGGTAACTTTTAAGATAGTAGAGTTGGAGTCAGAAAATTTTGAGCTGACAAAGTTTCTGAATTGAACAATTGAACTCTGTGAGTGACTTTCTAATCTCTTCCTTAAATATCATGATTATGTACCATAAATACCACAGCACAAATGCACAAAAACATAGATATATATATATATATATATATATATATATATATAATAGATATATATATATATAATTATATATAGTAATATATATATATATATATATAGATATAGATAATATATATATATTATATATAATATATATATATATATATATATATATATATATATATATATAATATATAATATTATATATAGTATATGAAGTGGAAGTTTTTAAACCTGCACATTATGTTTCAATTTGGATTATATTTTAATAATTCAACCTTCAACCTTATACCATCTAGTGATTAAGATTGCTGAAGGAATAAAAGACCCCATGGTACGAAGAGAAATTTCTCTCATTGGACAATGATATTCTACAGCTGCTGTTGTATCGTTGATCCTTTCTTACAGGTAAGCTAAACTAAAGATCAACAACAAAAAGCTCAAATCTGCACTTTGCAACGTGCCATTTTTTATTAAAGGGTTGCAGAAGTTCAAGAAGAAAAAGGATAAATCTGGACATTTGTAAGTGGATGAAACTTACGAGCTATCTCGATTTACTATCTTCTCAAGTATTTCTTCAGAAAGTCAGAAGATCAGTGAGTATGAAAAGCTTCTAATATTAAAATCCCGTGCATTAGTGCAAAAGAAAAAGGGTCAACTAATTCCTCATCCTTGACACCAATATTCCAAAAACTTTAATCAAAATTTCTTTCTAGCATTCAAAGAAGTTGAAGAAATTTGATATAACTACGAAGCTTAAATTAGGAAGAGGCCATCGAAAAGTATCAAGACAATGTACAAGAAGCTGCAATTGCGGTTACTGCTCTACCTCCAAAGCAAGTTAGCGTTGAACGCTTTTTTTTATCTCTTCGCATTATAAAATTAGACCTAAGAGGAAAAAAGAAAGGAGGACCGCAGATGCTATTCTATTTTTAAGAGCTAATCATTCAATGAGTAGATGACACTAAATGTAAAGTTTATATATAGTATATATATAGATAATATATTAATATATATATATATATAGATATAAATATATATATATATATATATATATATATGATATATATATATATATATATATTATATATACTATAATATAGTATATAAAATAATAATATATATAGTAAGGGTGTAGCCAGGCGGTCAAGGGGTCAACCCCCCTCTGAAAATATTTAAGGCATCAAATAAAATTTTTTAATGGCTTAGTCTCTTAATTAATTTTTTAATAATAATAAAAATAATAGTAATCAAAGCAAATCAAGAGTAATATATTTTATTAATAGGAAATGAGAAACATAGTTGGTAGTTTTGGGTTAAAGATTTCTTAGTTCAGTGCTGTCTGTTTCCTTATAGTATATATATATTATTATATATATTATATATATATATATATATATATAATATAAGTATATATATATATATATAATATATATTATATATATAATATTAATATATATAAGATATATATATATATATATATATATATATATATATATATATATTATATATATATATATATATATATAATATATATATATATATAATATATATATAGATATATATTAATATTATATAAATTATATATATATATAAATATATAATATATATATATAATAATATATTATATATATATATATATATTATATATATATATATATATAATATTATAATAATATAGTATATATATGATATATAATTTTGGAGTCAATGTACAGACCCACCACGGCTCACAAAGCGGCCACACTGAGTTGAAAAAATCGACATCATGGGAGGGTCCTGGCTTGTATAAAAAAAAAACCATATTTTGAATGTTAAGCAGAAATTTGAGAGTGGCGAAATGAATATTCAGTCAAAAATTAATTATAAAATAAATAAAATAAAATTATATCCTTTCATTATAAATAGTTTCTAATCCGAGTATTACATAACAAAATCATATTGTAAAGAATATTCACTCTTGGAGATACAATAGAGTTACTACTAAAGTGGAAGATTCAGATAAGATATGGGACAATCTTTTAGAAGGTTCCATGCGACCACAGGTAGGGAAAATGACGACGGCTAATAGGGTCCTGTTGGGGACAATCATTGAAGATATGTCGAACAGATTGCGAGGTATGGCGACGACAATAGTAGTAGGAAGTGTATATTGCACGAAAATGCCCTTGACCTTTTCTGACCGCCACGTTGTTTCCTTGAGGGTATTTTTACCTGCCCTTGACCTTTTTTGACCTTTACCTTTTTGGGCTTGACCTTTTTTGAGCCCAAATTTTTTACCTGCCCTTGTCCTTTTAGGGGAAGTCGATTTTTTGAGAACCCTAATTTTTGAATGAGAACCCTAATTTTTTAGAACCCTAATTGTTTGAGAACCCTAATTTTTGAGAACCCTAATTTTTGGCACCCTAATTTTTGCAACCCTAATTTTTGGCACCCTAATTTTAGCACCCTTTCGAAGAAAGGGTGCGCCAAACGATCGGTTGCTTAGCAACCGTTGTACGTATTACCCCTATTTATGCCCCTAATTTTCGACGTGGGCCATTTGTTGCCACGGTAATTTTATCTTCCTTAGGGGCTAGCCCTTTTTATGTCGTTACCTTGTCTTGACCATGATATTTCGACCAACCTTTAGTCTCCATGCGTTTCATTTGGCCCACGGTTTTGGCTACCCTTTGGTCTTCCGCGGGTCATTTTTGGCCCACGCTAATTTTTACCCACTTGGCCCACCCGTTACATATTTCGTTCCTAACTTGGACGCATGTATGGATCTTTCCTAACTTGAACACCTACCCACGTGCGCGTGCGCACACACACACACACACACACACACACACACACCACACTTACACTTATACAACATTCACTATGACACTTACATTTACCCACTAAGACACTTACATTTACAACTTATACACACGTACGCGTGCGCACACACATACCACACCCTGACAGATACATGGTCAGATTTTTGCCCACGGCTAATTTTTAGTCCTTCCTTTAGGACTTAGCCCTTTTTTGATGTCTTACTTGTTTGGCCATGATATTTCGGACTTGACCTTGCCATAACCATGGGTCCAATTTGACCCACGCCTAAGACTTGATGGCTTTTGATGTTCCCAATCACCGTAAGGAGTGTCTATGAATGTTCTATTAGTGTTCTATGAGTATTAGATGAGTGTCAGTGAGTGCCAGGTGAGTGCCAGGTGAGTGCCAAGAGAGTGCAGTGAATGCCAATGAGTGCCAAGTGAGTGCAATGAGTGCCAAGTGAGTGCCACATCAAGTGCCAAGTGAGTGCACATAGTGCCAACTGAGTGCCACTTTTTTCAAGCCTTTCTAGCCTCCCCTGAGCCTAGAAGTAGCCCGAATATGGGTGTCTACCCCCCTATGTAATAAGGTATGAGGAATCGATTGTGTATAACAATCGGCTAGAATGCTTCCTACTATTGAGTTAGTATTTTTATTAACACTTATAAGCACTTGACACTCTCCATAACCAACTACGATTAAACCATATACACTTACACTCACACCCACACACAGGTTACACTTACACTTACACTCACACACTCATATTTTGATTCCTCAGCCATTAAATGCCTCAGCAATGATGGGCCTCAGCAGTTAATGCCCAGCATTGCAATGCCGCAGCAATTAAGCGCTCAGCATTGATGCCTCAGCATTAATGCCTCAGCCATTGATGCCTCAACTTTGAAGCGTTCATCTTTGATGACTCATCTTTTGATGACGTCATCTTTGATACATCTATATATTGATGATCATTTTGATGAAATACCTTTGATGGCTCAGCTGCTACCCACATCATAGAAACAGAGTAATATAAATGTCTTCCCCGTTCATAAGCTGCCAAAGCGCAGCAAGCCCCTCCCCGCAAAGGATGGAGCCCCGCAACCGCAGGTGCGACCCGCCGCGCGCGAATGAAAATATATATATACTATAAGTCATTCATTTTATTTCATCATGCTTAAACATTTCAAAGAATTTCTTTTCAAATAACGATGAATCATTCATTTTTATTTCATACTTAAACATTTTTATTAAAAACCCATTTCGCGAACCTAAAACTGTGAACTCATAACAGACCTATTATTAACACAATATTTATTAACATCCACCACACACCTACTTAATACTTTGTCATTTATAAATTTTAAAAATTGTATGTTAAGAAGAAAAAAAATTCAAAGAGTGTCTGATATATAAGCATTTTATTTTAATAAAATTGTACGAAATTTTACTAAAAACATGTGAAGTTAAAGCATAAAAACATGAGTTAAAGCCAGTTAAAGCAGCCACACACCAAGCCATACTAATCAACACACACACAAAATGTTAGGTAACACCTCTACTTTGTATGCTTTGACTGCTCCCTTCTGCTCTACTGCTTTTAACTTGCTACTGCTTTATGGTTTTAACTTTCTTGCATTTACTGTTTTAACTTTTCTGCTTTACTGCTTCACATTATTTATTAACATTATGTTTTTATTTTGTTTTAATACTTTTTATTATTTATATCGCTATATGAAACATTTTATTTACTACAATTGTACGAAATTTTACTAAAAAACATTGAGTTAAAAGCAGTAAAAGAGTAAAGCAGTAAAGCAGTAAAACAAAAGCATACTAATCCCCCCCTAGTTTAGGTAACACCTCTACTGTTTTTACTGCTTTACTGCTTTTAACTTTCTGCTTACTGCTTTAACTCTGATTTACTGTTTTAACTTTCTGCTTACTGTTTTAACTTTCTGCTTTACCTGCTTTAACTCATATGTTTATTAACATTATGTTTTCGTTTTTCGTTTTAATACTTTTTATTTATTTTATATCTGATATATAAAACATTTTTTTTCTATTTTACTACAATTGTACGAAATTTTAATAAAAACATGTACTTTACAGACCAGTAAAACAGAATGTTAAAGCAGTAAAGCAGTTAAAACAAAAGCATACTAATTCACCCTCCCTAGTGTTAAAGGTAACACCCTATTGATTTTACTTGCTATTTACTGCTTAACTTTCTGCTTACTGTACTTTTAACTTTCTGCTTTACTGTTTAAACTTTCTGCTTTACTGTGGGTTTTATATCTTTCAATGCTACTGTGTTTTACTCATAATATTAATTAGACATTATATGTTTTATTTTGATTTAAATATCATTTATTTTATTATTTAATTATTATATTTATTATTATTTTATTTATTATATTTATTATTATTTTTATTATTTTTATTATTTATTTTTATAATATTTTTATTATTTTTATATTTATTTTTATTTTATATTATTTTGTTGGTATACTGAGTTAATAATTTGTGACTTCATGCCTATCTGGCTTAATTAGATTGATTTAGAGAGCACCACATCACAATGACACGTGAGAGTCAACACATTTCTACCTATGGTGCACTATCTAATTGCATCAATGGCGATCGACTTTACACTTTACCCATAGATACTTAAACTATTTACTAGCATTTAATCATCAGCAGTGCGACTGCACACACACACACACACATCACACACACACATTACTTACTTTAACTAGCACGCTAGCAATTTTTATCATGTTGACACTACTAGCATGATTTACTATTTTATTAATCAATCGTTAGAATCATTACTAATAACTACATATTATTATAACGTGTATTAATTTATATAAACACTTTTATGTTTATTAAACTCATCTGATACTATTTTTATATATTTATTCATATTAAATATAAACTAAAAATTATTCTAAATTTTAAAAATGTTTGAATATATCTTTCAAAATAAATCAATACCACAAGATCGAAGGACAAAGAAGGCAATATCAAATGTTAATACTTATTTGTTTATTATAAATATATTATATACTATCCATAGTATTTAAAATATCTCTTATTTACTAAAATTTTATGTAAAATTTTATTTTATATATATAATCATATATTTACGTTACTATTTATAAAAGTTCATATAGTAATTCGAGTAGCCAGCCCCTAGCACCCTTACGAGTACAACCTTTGCTCACGTTTTCATTTATGATTTTTGTCTACTTTTAGGTTTTGTTACTCGTCTTTACATCAGCTTTACCAGTAATAAGCTATAAAAGAGTCAATCAATATATATAATATTCGCTTCCAGACACCTCACAAGCATATATTTTAGATAAATCATTTCTATAAGGTTGATTTTAAAGATTAGACATATTATTCACTACATTTTTAATTATATAGTACACTCGATGTAACTAAAAAATTATCTTCAAAGTTATTTTAAATAATTCTAGTTTCTTAAATTATTAGATTAATTCCATATTCATTATTATCTGTAATGTTATCAATAATTATTGACTAATCCTATTCTATCGTGAAGAAACATTCAAACTAAGACCCGCACTCCTACAGATTATCTGAAACTGACCTCACTCTTACTGTAATATAAAATGTATTGAAATAACTAAACTTTAATCTAGCGTTCTATAAATTTAGGTATAAATCCCCTTTTTGTAAACAGTGAAGTGAGGCGATAATAATGCCTAATTCTCTAGTCAAAATATATACTTCAATACGACCTCTTCGGTAAAATGTGTGCAAATTAACTTAACGTAGCCTAAATAAGGCCTAAATATAATAAGACCTTTTGGACGTGCTAATGTTAATCCTAATTACAAACAGGTCAAACATAAGGTTAATTCCCGTACCAACAAGAATCATTGTTATTCATTACTATTATGTCCAATCTTTACTATATTAACTATAGTATGCCAACTCTGTATTAACATAACTGGATCTGGATAAATCACTTTTAAGCACAGGTCAAATAACACGATTCAATATATGATTTCCTTTAATCTTTAGATTGTTCGTGAAGTTCGGATATTCGTGTAGACTCATATAAATTATTATCTCTCGAGTAGATGATTGCTTCCGTAAGAATTATTATTATGCGTCTATGGATAACAATTCTAACGTTTTTTTACTTTAAACTATAATATTTCGAGCAGAGATTGTAGTGGTGTATCAGATTATCGAATTTTAAACCCAATAGACTCTATTTTAACAATTGTTTCGATAGTACATAATTTAGATGCGTGTTAATGCGAGTGTCGAGCGAGTTATTGACTGGATGTTGGTGATGTGTAAAACGTTTTGACTATTTACTAATGTGATCACTAATTCACCTGATCAATACGTTAGTACATCGAAGGATAGACATAGCTACGAGCTATGATATGGTAGGCGATGTGACCATACAAACGACCTATAAATCTTCACCAGCAAATCACGATAAATAATGTTAATATTTCAGCTGAACGCTGTCAATGAGCGTAGCTAGAACATCAGTCCAGGTGCTTCAGACTAGTTAGAAATGCGCCCCACTCCCGACAAGTGCAGCCAACCCCAGCACCCGCAAGGCTGTCCCGACAGCCGTCCCCGCCCGCGCGTGTCGCTGCAGTGTGCAATGCTGCGAATTGAGCTGTTGAAGCCGTGCCCGTTCGCGCACGCCAAGGCGTGCGCCCGCAGGTCGCAAATTTTTCCGAAGCGCGCAATTAAATCTAAATTCTATATAGAACACACATACACACACACAACGCATATAACATACAGCTAGCGACATGCGAGCATGTCGAGCTCTGACGAGCGTGTGTGAGTATCGAGTGTTCTAGCGATTGTTGATTCTATCGCGCGATCAGCGTGCCAATAGCTGAGCTGTGATGTCGTCATTGTATGCTGTTTGTATAACTGCACATCACTCATCTATCATAACCCACCACCGTACACACTTCACTTAATATATACTCACACATTTCCTAACAGAGTATAACTAATAATAAATTATTATCCTATATATTTTCTTATATATAAAAACCTTCTAATATATAATTCTTATTAATTATCTGTTATTGGATTAACAAAAGAAATTATTATATAACTGTACTTATATACTTGTTTAGATTTTAAATAATGATTTTGTATTGTTACAATAATCCTGATGTTGCGCAAGTTTTACACAATAAGCTATTACCTTAAAATTTTCTTGAAAAAATTATTATTTATGAGAAAACATGAACAACCCAAATTAATTCTAATGCTATACTGTGAGCGATTTAATATGTCTAGGTAGCGAGCAATCTACAGTGCTACACCCAGTAGCTATATCTACAGTTCTCACTCCACTAAGAACATCCTACTATCTCCAACCCCCACCCTACAACTAAGCCCAAAGCCTAATAGCTACAACTCTCTATCGTTTTCTTAAATTCAGCGATTAATCTTACGGCTTTTTCAATATACAAGTTTAAATCTTTAATAAACTATTTATTGTATTATTCAATTATATTGAGTGAGCTTTATGTGTTATAATAAATAAACTCATCGACACTAATAAAAGTTTGCCTATTTATCCTGCAAAATAATCTTAGAACCAAACACACTATAATAATGCTTATCTCAACTCATCTAATTACACTAATTCCTAAGAATCTATTCTTACACTTAAAACAAACAAACTATAACAATCACAAATCTAATGCACTTAATCTTATAACTTTCATACTTAATACACTATTATAAAACTGTGTAATAACCACTTCGAATATTTTTAGAATAATTATATTAAAAATACTATTAATTTATTCATAATATAAATTATTAAGATGAATGTATTTTATTCCTTAAATGCTATTATTTGTATATAATTATTTAATTTAGATAGGTAACATCACCACAGTAGCAACGATCCATCACTCAATATCTACACACTATACTACATCTACTAAACATCAAACACACTATCTACAATTTCAATATCTTAATCTACAAACACACATCACATTACACTAACTTAATATCATATAGTATACATGTATCCCATAATACCATCTTCTAATATTAGAGATGATATGTAATTTATTAATATGCTCCGGCTTGATTCTTGAATGCGCGTACCCTAATCTTTGTATGTCTCAACATAACTTTGGCCTCAGATTATTATGATTGCCTCAAACTTGATGTCTCAGTTTGTTGACTTCAAAGTTAGATTTCTCTCGAGCTCTTGAGAAGCTCATCAGCTTGAGCACTCAACCTCGAGAATTCTAATCTACTAACTAGCGTTATCTGTATGAGACAGTCTCCTTTGATTGATATAGAAACCTATAATTTTTATGACTCATCTTTACCTTGAAGTACTACAAGTCTCCGTGCCGTACTCCCTACCCAGTATGTATTATAATGAGCATGCAGTGTTATAGAGAACTATGTTACAACTTAATATCCATAGAACTTATCAGTCTTTACACTATGCCACACAAACACACTGATACTCTATTTCAACCACAGGTTTCATATGTCAAAATATATCACTATAAATTACTCATCGTTGTCGAATTAACACTCCACATATATCTATCATAACACCACAATACATAAACTGAAGAGGTTCATCAAAATGAGTATTGCACTTTGCTGTTAATGTTTTTTATAATTTTTTATATTGTTATATGATCCTTTTCAATAATTAAAGGATGTATTATTTATATGTATATAGTCATACTGAGATATTTATGATCACCTTGTAGTATAATAATATCATAACAAAATATAGTTATTCAATATAATACCTGTACCTATTTTCGGGTATAAATATGATAGGTTTACTAATAATAAAATAACTTATTCATGAGTATTATGTTCCCCTATATAGAAAGGTAGGCCAAATGATAGGTAATATATTATATAAAGCAATAATTACATACGTATTTATTGTGTTTTGATAGGAATCGGGTCTTCATTTATATTATACAGTTCAGTTTATGGAATAATTAATGAATTAAATAATTTTTAATTTAGATTCACTCAAAGGAAATATAAGAAAAACAAAACAATCAAAGTCATTAATTTATAGGAAGGACAAATCCGAGAGAGGGGCATTTATTTTTACACCGTTATTAGACAAATGAGATGTGAGCTTTTGACACGAAGCTAAATGATTAATCAATTGATGTATAAATAATAACTTGTTTATATATAGATAAATGTACTTATTTTCAAAGGAGAACATGTAAATAGAGGCCATGTGGTCTTGTCGAAAGATCGACTAATCTACAGACAGAACTGTAATACGATCAATAGCACTGAACGGAGTTCTATGTGTGCAATGATAATGTTGTCTACCTGAAGAATAGAAATATCTTCGTAATTTAGAGTAAATTTTTATTGATGGTATGATCGACTCTTGGGGCACGACCGCCGCGGTCTTTTATTACTAATAATTTGGAAGTAAGAATTATTAAGTATTTTTTTTTTTTCATTTCGTTTATATTTTCGGTGATTATCTACAGGCAGTAGTGAACGCTTATCCTTATGCATCTTCATTGAGTATTTATTTGTTAGTTAGCTGTTATGAGGGAATAATGGGGCTAGCTTTCTATACCGTATGACTGAATTCGGGCTCGAGTGCTGGAGCCCTGTGCGTTTTAATGAGAAAGTTAGAGCTTAGGATTTAATTTATGATATAATGAATTTA
This sequence comes from Trachelipus rathkii, assembly GCA_015478945.1. Taxonomy (NCBI): domain Eukaryota; kingdom Metazoa; phylum Arthropoda; class Malacostraca; order Isopoda; family Trachelipodidae; genus Trachelipus; species Trachelipus rathkii. The sequence continues at coordinate 40,554 of JABUQX010055201.1, forward strand.
ATTATATTTATTTTATTTTTAGTATTTTAATTAATATAAAATCTTTATATTAGTCATGATATGACGACTTAATAATCTTCAATATCTACTGCTAATGTAGTAATCTCAATGTAGTACAATGAAGAATTAATGAGTGAGTATGACAGCTTACCCTAAAGTATACTAACAACTATAATAAGTATTACTTAAACATATACACCAGATATATCCACTATCAATTAAGACACATTACGCACGACTATAAGACATCTAACAATTACATACCATAAGCACCTTTTAAATATAAGAATAAGAACTATGTAGAAGCATACGGTCGAACAAGGGAATCGATGAGTAAAACACAACCCTCTGACTACAAATACAATCAAGTTTCATGATACCAAGAACACAACGTAAACTTGTCATAAACACATATACAACATACTATCACAAATCGCAGACCATAGCACAATAACGGAGATACAATATACTAAAGACGACGCAACTTACCCGACAACACAACAAGGGAAAAACTCCTTATTACCTGCATTAAAATCATCTTACAGATAACCAGCAGTTCTATTATGATATATTATTTCCTAATTATTAATATATAATAATATAGTCTAAAACATTCATGATTCTTTTGTCTTATTTATTCTTGTTTATATACCTTTTAGACCTTTAAGGTATGATTAGAGAGATTTAAATTATGCCGAAGTCACAAAAATGGCTTATACCTTAATATATTTAGTGGCCTAAAAATTTAGGCCTAACTAGTTATTCACCACATTATAATTTACCGATAAATAAAAAATGAGTCAGTTGAAATATATTTTAACCTGGATATTAGAAGCTTAATAAATCGCCCTAACTGGTTACAAAATAGGAAATTATTCGCTAAATTTAGACCTTAAATAAGTTATTTGATTTCAACAAACATTTTACAGAGAGAGAGTCAGTTTCGTTAATTCTAATGTAAGGAGGCGGTGTTGTTATTGTGTTTTCTCGGTATGTTTATCATATGGATCAAGTTATAAATAATAATATATAATAATAAGTAAAATACTACCTAATTTCCTTAAAATAAACTTTGAAAATATTTTTAGTTTAACACGATTAAAATAAAAATTTATTAAATGTTAATTGTGAATTTTTTAAAGGATTTTTAAAAAAGGAGGTAAGAATAAGTATTATTATATTAAATTTATATTATGTATATGTTGCAAGAGAATCTTTATTTTGTTTTTTTTTATATATACTTAATACATTTAGGCTATAGCTGATTGATATATATAAAGCTAGTATTTTTTAAAGCTCAAATAGAAACAAACGTGGCATAGCTTGATATAGAGTGTAGAGGGTGCTAGGGGCTGGCCACTACTGATGTTATTGCCTTTAATGCTATCAGTAATAAATTATAGTTAATTATATAAATTTCATAAAATTTTAGTAATAGTTAATATTTAAAATACATTTGATATTAATAAAAATTTATAAACAATAAAGATATTATTAACAACAATAATAATAAATTCTTGTTCAAAGATAATGATTTATTTATTATAGAAGTTTTAAGAATAAACTTTGAAAATAATTTAGTTAATATAATTATTTTGAATTTTACATTGAGTAATAACTAATTATTAAATAGTATCGTGTTTATAATTAAAATTCTATATATATATTATTTTAATTATATAAATGAGTATACGTGAGGGATATGATGTAAGATAAACAATACGGTGTAAGTAATAATCTGCATTGTGACAGTGTAAGATAAATTCTGCGATGTGTAAGTGAAAGCTTAAGTATGATGTAGTGTGATGTGTGTGGAGAATGAAGTAGTAGTGGAAGTTGATGCTGTGTGTGTATGTTATAGGAGTATAGAGTGTAAGATATCTGATTGGGTAAATGTAAGTGGTCATAGTGAATGTTATTATCTACATAGTGAATGTTGTGTTATAAGTGTCAGTGATATGCTGTTAGTTGTTCCTAAAATATATAGTCAATAGCATGAAGCTAAATTAACTGATCTAAGAGTTATAATGAATGATTATAGAATAAAAATAAAATATAGTATTAAATAATAAATAAATAATTAAAAATATATATAGAGAGAAATAATAAAAAATAATAAAAAATGTTAAATTAATAAAAAATTAAATAAAAAATAATAATTAAAATAAATAAAAAGTATTAAACAAATTAAAAAACAGTGTGAATGTTAGGAATTTACAATATATGAGTGTGTATATAGATACAGTTATAAGAGCAAGATAAGTTAAAAGACAGTTAGATAGATCATAAATAGTGATAAAACAGCAGTATAAAAGCATGTGTAAAGTTTAAATACGAGTATAGCAGAATAATGCTCTTAATATGACAGATAAAGCAGTAGAAACTAGCCAATAGATGGATTTAGGAATATAACACTTAACACTCTACGTGTTGTGAGGTGTATAATAGTATGCATTGTGTAAGATTAGAACGCTTTACTGCTGGGGAATAACATCATAAAGTTGATGTAAGTACGTAGGGCGTTATAACTCCAGCAGTGTTTTTAGTAAAATTCGTGATACAAATTGTAGTAAAATAAAATGTTTATATATCAGATATAAAATAAAGTAAAAAAGTATTAAAACAAAATAAAAAACATAATTGTTAATAAAATATATGAGTTAAATATAGTAAAGCAGAAGGTAAAAAATAGAAAGGGAAAAAGTTTAAAAAACAGTTTAAAGTAGAGCAGAAAAGTAAAGCAGGAAAGCAGAAAGTTAAAGCAGTAAGACATGAGTTAAAGCAATAGAGGTTTTACCTAACACCTAGGGGGATTAGTATGCTTTTGTATTACTGCTTGACTCTTAACTCATGTTTTACTGCTTGAACTCACATGTTTGAGTAAAATTTCGGTAACAATAAGTAAAATTAAAGATGTTTATCATACGATGTTTTATAAATAAAAATTTATGTAAAAACAAAATAAAAAACATTAATGTTAATACCTTTTTGGTCTCTTTCAAGAAATAGGAAAGTAAAAACAGTAAAAGCAGAAAGTTAGAAGAACAGTTAAAGCAGAAAGTGAATTAAAGCCAGTAAAGCAGTAAAACAGGTAGAGGTTACCTAACACCTAGGGGATTAGTTTGCTTTTGTTTGACTGCCTTTACTGCTTTACTCATGTTTACTGCTTTAACTGTCACAGTGTTTAATTTAGTAAAAAATTTCGCTACAATGTGTTAGTAAAATAAAATGCTTATATATCAGACACACCTCTGAAGTTTTTTCTTCTTACATACAATTTTTAAAAAATTAAAAATTAAAAAAGTAAAAAGTAGTAAAAAGTATTTAAGTAAAAAAATAATGTTAATAAATATATGTAGTTTAAGTGCATGGTCTGTAGTGAGTTACAGTTTTAGGTTCTCGTGAAAAATGTTTTTAAAAAAATGTTTTAATAAAAAATAAAAATAAAATGATTCATAGTATATTTGAAAAGAAATTCTTTGAAATGTTTAAGTATGAAATAAAAATGAATGACTTATGGTAGTATAAATATATTTTCATTCGCGCGCGGGTGCGCCACCTGCCGGGTGTGCCGATGGCCCCCAGTCCTGTTGCGGGACGGGGCTGTGGTGCGGCCTGTGGGCAGCTTAATGAGACGGGGAAACATTAATATTACTCTGTTCTATGATGTGGATAGAGATGAGCCATCAAAAGTGATTTCATCAAAGGATGAGATCATCAATATAGATGGTAGTCAAATAGATGACAAGATCATCAAAGATGAGTCATCAAAGAGGAACCTTCAAAGTTGAGGCATCAATGCGGAGGCATTAATGCTGAGGCTACGAAGCTGAGCATAATGCTGAGGCATTCCAATGCTGCGGCATTAATGCTTTGGGGAGGGCCATCATTGCTGAGCATAATGGTTGTCCGAGGAATCAAAAAATAATCGAGTGTGTGAGTGGTAAAGTGTAAGGTGACCTGTTGTGGGGTGAGTGAAGTGTAGTATGGTTTAATAAGTGTCTATGGGAGAGTTTGTAAGTGGCTTATAAGTTTATTAAAATACTAATCATAGTAGAAGCATTCTAGCAGATTTAATATACCACCAATCGATTCCTCATACCTTATACCTAGGGGTAGACACCATATTAGGCTATTCTAGGCTCAGGGAGGCTAGAAAAGCTTGAAGAAAAAGGTGGCACTCAGTTGCACTATGTGGCACTCACCTGGCACTATGTTGGCACTCACTTGGCACTCATTGGCACCTCACTTGGCACTCATTGGCCACTCACTTGGCACTCATGGCCCACTCACCTGGGACTCACCTGGCACTCACCTGGGACTCACCTGATCTAATACGCAAAGGTGACGATAATCCCATCACTAGATACTGTCATTTCCCAAGTGAAGATGGGGAAGGGTGGAAAATCATTAATTGCAACCCATCGGGTCCCATCAAGCAAAGGATCGAAGGCACAGTTGAGTTCGGAGATATAATAATCCAACAAAGGATAATTTATTCATAAATTGGCTAAGAGATCCTAAAAAGGAAAGAGACTAAGAAAATTACCGGGGGCAAAATTGACCAGGGTATCTGTCAAGGGTGTGTATGTGTGTGTGTGCGCACGCGTACGTGTGTATAGAGTGTAAATGTAAGCTGTCTATGATGGTAAATGTAAGTTCATAGTGGAATGTCTCTATAAGTTGTAAGTGTGTTGTGTGTGTGTGTGTGTGTGATTGTGGAGTGTGTGTGTGCGCACGCGCACGTGTGTAGGTGTTCAAGTTTGGGTAGGTCCCATAGCATGCGTACAAGTTAGGAACGAAAGTATGTAACGGGTGGGCACGGAGTGGGTAAAAAAAATTAGCGTGGAGGCAAAAAATGAGGCCCATGGAAGACCAAAGGGTAGCAAAAAAATTACCGTGGAACCCAAAATGACCCATGGACGACCAAAGGTTGCGGTCGAGAAATTCATGGGTCAAACAAGGGGGGGGACGGGTAGACCGACATCAAAAAAGCGGCTAAGCCCTAAAAGGAAGATCAAAAATTACGGTGGGCAAATGACCCATGGTCGAAAAAATTAAGGGGGCATAAAATGAGGGGGGGTAATACGTACAACGGTTGCTAACGCAAACCGTTTGCGCACCCTTTCTCGAAAGGGTAGCTAAAAATTAGGGCTATGCCAAAAAAAATTAGGGTTGCCAAAGAAGAAATTAGGGTTGCCAAAAAATGAGGGTTCTCAAAAATTAGGGTTCTCAAAAAATTAGGGGTTCTCAAAAAGAGATAGGTTCTCAAAAAAATAGCGGTGCTCAAAAAATCGACGTTCCCCTAAAAGGACAAAGGCAGAGAAGTAAAAAAATTTGGCTCAAAAAAGGTCAAGCCCCAAAAAGGGTAAAGGTCCAAAAAGGTCAAGGGCAGGTAAAAATACCCTCAGGAAACAACGGGCGCGCAGGAAAAGGTCAAAGGCATTTTCGGTTGCCAATATACACTTCCTTACTACTTGACAATATAGTATAATAGATAATTATAGTATATATATATGAATATATATATATTATAGTATTATTAATAGATAATATATAGTATATACTAATTATATGAGATAATTAGTACTGAGTATAGAGTATAGGTATATATATATATAGTATATATGATATTGATAATATATATATATATAATATATATATAGATATATAATTATATATATTTTTTATATATATATAGTAATAGATATAGTAGTTATAGAAGGATAAATATATATAATATATATATAATATATATATAATATATTATAATATATATATAATATAAGATCGGGACTTTAAATGCAAGGTTTTTAAGTTTGCAGATAATACCAAAGTGGCTTAAGCCTTAGTAAGGAATAATGATGGATGTAAAAAGATTCAAATGATCTTGATAAAAACTTCTTAGGTCGACAGATAAGTTGGCAAATGAATTTTAATAGTAAAAGAGTGATAAGGTGGTTCTTCATTAGGTAACAAATAAAGATGTAATACTACGAGAATGCATTGGGGAAATTGGCTTGGGACTGTGGACCAAAAAAAAGATGTAGAATGTCGAGTACTGATAAGAGGCAATTCTGAAGATAGCTAATCGAGGAGTTTGGAAGCGAAGGAATAAAGCCAATAGAAATGCTAAGATAAAATAATCGCAATATGTATCTATATATATCTATATATATATAAGTAAGCTTGGAGAGAGTAATAGCGTAATTTTAGCAAGTCAGTATAGAGTATGAAGATGCGCACAAGTTTGGACCCAACTTATTTTAGAAAAAGACTAAGGTATGCTGAGAGTGACATAGTGCAAAGAAGATGATCTCTGGCTTTGAGGTAAGAGGCGTATGATTAGAGGCTGAAAAAGCTAGACCTTGAATGTTTCTTAGAAAGGGCGATTTCTCATTAGGAAATTATGATGCAAGTCTTATGAGAGAAATATTTACGAATGCAATGACAATACAGACAATAATTCTTTAAAGTAGACCACGGAGGAGGACAGACACCCTAAGAAATTAAGAAGGAATGTAATCTGCATTTTAAAGAAGAGTCTGAGCTAATAGTTTGAAAATAGACAGATGGTTTCCCGCAGGGAGGTTGTGAGTGTGAATTTCACTTGCACATTATAGAGAAAGATCGGATGAGGGAAAATGGATGGTAATTGGGGAACATCATATAGTATATTCTGACGTAGTCAAATTGGCTTTTAGTTAGTTATAAAAGTAAACTGCATGTTGTAGCTACCGGTAATCAAAATAGAACTTATTAAAAGCTAATGTTATTTGTGGTTTGTTCATTTTGGTGCGGGAAAAAACGTGTTGTATAGCTAGGCCATTGGCTCAGGAAAAAAGGATGTTTGGTTTGCATGTTTTTTTTCAGTTTTTTCAGTTTTTTTCATTTTATGTATTTTTAGAAATATAAAGAGGCTAATATGATATTTCACTTGGAGATTTTCATTTTTTCAAAATTATAAGGGATCTTTGAAATTGAACCAGAATATTACCAGATGATTATAAATAGCAGAATACTTTCTCTTATATTTTATCAATTGTTTTTCGTTACAATTTACAGATAGTTGTAGCTGCAGACTTTCTGATTTGCAAGGCTTTGCTACTTACTAATTTAACTACGTATTTTACATTTGTATATATATAATTATATTTAAATTTACAAAGTTAAATATTTTTTATATTATATTTATATAGAATGACTCTGAATGACAAAACTCAAAAGTGACTTAAGGGATGCCAAATGAATTAAAATAAAAAAATAATGAAATTAATAATGAAAATTATAAATGAAGGAGGATGAGTGAATGACTAAATTAAATATTTAGCTTTGGAATTATTCAAGAAGAATTTTATTCAGCTTAATCCACTAGTCCCCACGCCCAGACCCAGTCAACTACTGAGTACTGGACTTACTTGCTGTGACTACTGTCAAGCAGCATTATCACTGGGCTCATCAGCGTGATCAGCCCACATTTAATTTTGATATGACTGAGTAAGTAAACTGATATCTCGAGTCGTATGAAGATCGTGTGTTGAAGTGAAGACGAAGTGGTGAAGGAGCAGGGCAGTAACAGGACTCCTAAGCTTAGCTGTCCTAGCATAATGCATCTCGCTCATGTTGGAAATTTGCAGAATGTGTCCTAGTTCCTAGATTACGAAGAGCAGTTAGAATAACTAGTTTTGGTGCAACGTCTACAGCAACAAAAGTTATATTTTTATGCGAGGGCCTTTGCAACCTTTAATTTCCTTAAAAAGGTACAGAATACACACGACGTTATTTGCAACGTTACATTTGCTAAATCTGATTGAAGGCGTCTGACGTAACAATGGGTTACTGTGGATCAAATAAAGAAGGAAACATTAATGTATCAGCAAACTATAATATTATTGAATTTATCAAAATTCAGAAATATAAAAATAAAATATGGAAACCCATAAAAATTTTGAACAGAAACTCAGGGGTAGGAAATTGGAACCAAAAAATGTCCAAATTTAAAAGGCATTATTGTGCTAAGAAAGTTTATAAGAGAGTAATTTAAGAATTGTCCAAACATGGTAAATTGCCACAACTGAATTGAAAAAACGAAAAAAGACAAATTTTTTCACTTGTTTCTGTTCAGCTGTGTTTTGTAATCATGAAAAAAAGAAGGTTGTTTTTTTTTTTCGGGGAAAAAAACGAGCTTGTTTGTGTTTGCACATTCCCAACCCTAGCTAGCATGAAGCTTAGCTATCGTTAATTTGCTTTTGGCATAGTTGCGAACTAGGTATAATTGGATCCTTTGCTTAGGAAACTGGAGCAGGTACTTAGGGTTTGCGATGTAGTGTAGTATGTGCAATGGCATGGGTTGATGAAATGATTAAGTTGACTGGGACAGTCTCAATAGCCCCATGGCTTCTAACTGTTTCTTTGTTTCCCTATCTCTATCTGAGGTAATACTAACGAACTTTGATATAAATATTACCTTTCTGATTGGACAACGAGATGATGGTGTAAAAGCAAATGAAGAAGAGTGTTTTAGAGTGTTTAAGCTGTCGAAAAATATCCATCGTTGTTATAGTTCATGCTGTCACATCCATGTGAAGTACAGACACATTAGAACTTTATGACACCATTCGAGATGCAACGTAATATACTATTAGATGCCAAGGCCGGACTACTATTTATTAGAAAAAATAGAGAAAAATTTGCCGAAGATACAAAATGCCGACAAAACTCTCCACGATTGGCGAAATAAGGTTGATTGAATATTTCAATGGATCGTTACGATCTAATGAGGATTTTTAAAGCAGTGTTAAGCTTAAAGCGAGCTTGAATGGAATCAAGATATTAAACCTTTAGTTCAAAAAGATAGATCTTTTTCAAGTCTGAGCAAAAATCAAAATTTGTTACCAAAGTTTATTATTGTATAGAAAGTCTTTAACTTTGAATTCTACAACACTCTTCCGTTATGTATTTAGCATTGCAATTTCCATAATTTGTGACAGCAAAAATATGCAAAATAAAACAATATACTGAATATAGTATATATTATATATTAGATATATATATAATATATAATAATATATATATATATAATATTATAATTATATATATAATTAATATATATATATAATTATATATATATATATATATAATATATATATATATATAATATATATATATATATATAATGATATTCGATAGAATTAAATGGGGAAAGATTGTGGAGCAGTGTAGAAGATCCACCGATTGATGCCATTACCCAAGAAAGTCTGATAGCAGCCAATTAAAAGTATTTATGAAAATCCAATAAATACGGTTAGAGGGACAAGAGAAAAGTGGTTTGAAGTGAAAACGGGCGGTTGAGGACAGGGAAGATTACCTGTCACCAGCGTGCGTGTGCGACTTTTTGCCTGGCAGCTGCCTTAAAAATTGGAGGATTGGAGATTGTCACCAGAATGTGGTAGGGAATGTGGATATACAGTTGCTAAAGGAGAAAGGCAACCAACAAGATGTTAAAATATTAATATATAAACAATTCTGAGACCGAGATTGTTGTATGGATCTGAATACTGGGCAATGAATACGATGCAAAAAAAAGCAGATAGAAGCTGCGAAATGAGTGTACTTTAGATCATTAGAGGAGATATCGTGAGAGACAGAATGAGGAGCGAGCTGATGAGGAGAGAAGCTGGGAGTGGAACCTGTTTTGGAGTGCGTGGAGGAGAAACCAGTTAAGATGGTTTGTACATTTGAAAAGAATGAGGGAAGGGTGAGAGATTGAGAGAGATGATGGATTAGAGACCAGAAGGTAGGAGACCAGCAGGAAGACCGAAGAAGAGATGGATGGATTCGGTGGCAAGGCTGACAACGTAAGAGGGCAAGGACGGAGAGGAAATGGAGGAGAAAACAAACATTTGATGATTAAAGAAATCTTGTGGGAGAAGATTCTGGGAGGAGGTACCACCTGGCAGCATTACCCTAACAGATGGATGGCTACGAATTATATATATATAATATATATATATATATTAGTATATATATATATATATATATATATAGTAATATAGTAATCCTATATATATATATGATAATATATATGTATATATAGTAAAGTATAGTATATATATATATATATATATTATTATTATATACTAGATATATATATATATGATAATGATAATATTATCCATACATATAATTTTCCGAGGTAGGAGCCGGAGTCAGTAATTTTGAAAAGGGTGGAGTCGGAGTCGGAAAATTTTGAACAGACTCCACAACTCTGTATGTCATTTATTCAGATTCTCTCAGCGTCCTCCAGGAGCTTAAAGCCCCTATTCTAAAAACACAATAGTATCCGCTGTACTACAATTTCTTCGGCTGCTCCACTCTCGTAAGAAACAAATCATACGAAACAAATCATACTATATTGGACCCCCTCTCACGTAGACGTAACTGGCAAGGAAATCGCTGACAGAGAGTCCAAAATGGCTGCCTCTTCTTTCCGGACCTGTCTGAGTGCCTCCCGGATGCCATTCGACAAGGTCGCTTCCCATCAACTGATTGTTATTCTGCTTTCCGACAAGGCTTCCGGTCTTATTGGTAGGAATGCTGGGCGAGTGATCAGTGAGGGGTGAAACTTAGAAATATAAAGTCTAATATTGGTAAGTAGTCTTTCTCTCGCCGAGAAAACGCTTGCGCGAGGTGATACTCGCACACCTCAGCATTGGCCACACCAATATCACTCACAGACACTGACCATGTCATGGATCCTCCTCCCATCTGTAGAATTATTGCGCTCACCATACCGCAATCGTCCACCTATCTTCATTGATTGTCCTCAACTGGACACCATTCGCCGTTGTCATTTTCCTACTCTATTGTCCATAACACCTAAGAAGCTTATCTCATATCTTATCTGAACCCTCCCACTTTAATGGTAACTATTTTCTCTTACTCCAGGAACTGAATATTCTTCACAGCATTTAATATTGTTATGTAATATTTCAGGACTATTTATAATGTAAGCTTTTAAAAAATTAATAACTTTTTATTTATTTGACTGAATATGTCATTATCGCCTATTCCAAATTTTCTTTTCTGACATTTTTTAAAAATTGGAATGGGCCAGCCCTCTCCGGGAGTTGATTTTCCAACCCAGTGGTAGGCCGCTTTTTGGCGACATTGAGGTCCTGTACATACACACAAAAACAAAATAATATTATATATATATATATATATTATATAATATTATATAGTATATCACTCACTCACTCTAGTATATAATAGGTATAAGAATATTATATATATAGTATAATTATATATATATATAATATATATATATATATGAATATATAATAGCATTACCCAACTGTAGATAGGCACGATCAG
>JABUQX010055202.1:0-21441 GCA_015478945.1 Trachelipus rathkii
ATATATATATATATATATATATATTATATATATATATATGTATATATATATATATATATATATATATATATATATATATGTGTGTGTATGTGTGTGATGTGATGACTGTCTGGTCTTGTGTTAAACACGGTTAAAAAAGAGAAGATCTAAAGGAAAGAAATAGAAGTCGACCAGCAACTACAAGAGTTTCGGATTTGTGAAGAGTGGAATTGGCCGGATTTATGAACTTTCAAAGAAATTACAATTTTATTAAATTAATGCAAAATTAAAATTTATATTATTATCTACAGGAGGAGTAACAAAATTTTAGTCTTGATTCTTTTGACAAAATAAAAATTAAATTAAATAATATTTAAAGTAGCAGCAAAACGTGTTGTGGAATGAGAGTTTATAACAATGATAGGCCTGATGTAAGGAAGAATGAATATTCGACGCAGTCGAGACATAGAAAGACTTGCTTCGCGCAGTTCTAAGGCAACAGGACAAGCAATCCGGACCTTTGCTTTTTTTTCTTCTTGTACAACTCTTGGACCAGCATTGGAAACTTATGCGCCTAGAACACGATCTTCTTGAGTTCTCTGGGAGAACGAGTTTCGAGGCCAAGTGGAAAATGATGCTAGTTCCACTGAAAGGATGAAACCCTATCTGAAAGTTATAACTCGAAGAATTAACATAGGGAAACATTGCCGCCCTGGAGATAGTTTTCTAGGAGTGCTCCAGAGCTTCCGAGGTCAGAAAGGAAAGATACGGTCCAACCTACAGGCAAAAAACCCTTCCCCCCCCCATGGAGATGGTGGTATACCCCATATTATATTACTATATATAATATATATATATATATATATATATATATATATTATATATATATATATATATTATATATATATATATATATATATATATTATATATAAGGGGGTTGGCAGTGATTAAATCAAATTTAATTTAATCAATGCTTTTTAAGAAAAAAAGGGAACATCCGCATGAATTTTTTTTTTGCGGATAATTTTTTACTCAAATTTTTTTTTCTAAAATAATAATATTCCTTAGTTATCACCTTGATTAATTGACAAGTATTATTCTCATCCATATAATAAGCAAATTCATTATCAATTTAGTTTCAAATCATTTTCAAAAGAAGAAATAAAATAAAATTAGACAAGCAACGATGCTACGCATCTCTTGCTCCTAACGGAGCAAGCTTTTCCATTGAGCACGGGCTACGCCCGTGCATTTTTTGCTTTGCCTCACTCCGCTCGCTACGCTCGCTACGCTCGCGACGTTGGGCTGGCATGGGCATTGCATGTGCATTGGTCGAAGGTGGGCTATTATGAGCGAGGGGTTAACCGCCCTCGCATTGGCGTTGGAGCTGTTTTCATATTATTAATTTTTTTATTATTAATTATTATTTTTCAACAAATTGACCACAAACCGGGAAGATTTTTTGGCAAGTTGTTTAAAATTAATAGGTAATAGATTAAATCCAGCATTATATATATATATATAATATTATATATTATATATATTATATATATATATATTATATATATATATATATAATTATATATATATAGTTATACCGGTATATATATATATATATATATATATATATACTATATAATATAATATATATAAATATATATATATATATATATATAATATATATATTTAATATAAATAATTTAAACTAAATAATAATTAAATTTACTAAACTTTATTATTAAATTAGGTAATAATTAGGAAAATTATTTATTAATTTTATCAAAATAATAATTAAAAAATGCACAGTTTTGTGCCAAAAAAAAAAAAAAAAAAAAAATTTTTTGATTTTCTGAATAATTTTTAAATAATTAAACCCTATTATATATATATATTATAATATATATATATATATATATATATATATATTATATATATATATTATATAATATATTATATATATATTATATATATATATATATATATAGCTTGCCGGAGGAAGTGGGGGACAGAGCAACATATGCCATATTGGTGATAGAAGAGTATGTGGTAACTATAGATGGATAGCACTTTAAACATAGCTTGCAAAATAGAATATAGGAGAGAATATTGCTAAGCCGAGTAGAGGGGGAGAATGGCAGTATGGATTCACAGTGGACAAAAGCACAACGGAGCCAATATTCTACATGAAATTGTTGGTTGAAAAGACGATAGAGTGGAACAAGAAAGCTGATATGCCTTTTTGGACTTGGAAAAAAGCATTTGATAGGATAAATAGAGAAAAGTTCAGGGAGAGAACCGGAACATGGGATCACTCTAAAGCTGATAAGAACAATAAAAAGCACATACCAGACTTTCAGAAACAAGATAATGTGGGATTTGGGGGATGAGAGATGGTTTAGGGTAGATACGGGAATGAGACGAGGAAGCGTTCTTTCGCTATTACTGCTCATAATATGGACTATGGTTTGAAGAGAATTTATAAGACAGAAAAATGCGAAGCACATCCTGGTCTATGCTGACGACGCAGCCCTAATAGCGGAGGAGGGAGATGATGGGCAGATGGAATGACCAAATGAGATTAGATATGAAAATAAGCACCGAAAAGACAGAAAATTATGAAAGTAGCTAGGTGAAGGAGGCATTTAAACATGAGAGTAAATAGAAGGAACTGCACTGAGACAGGTTGAAAAATTCGAATATTTGGGGTGATTGTGGAGGGTTGGGAGGAATTGAAGGCGAGTTTAGGGGAAAGATGAAAAAATTTGCAAAAAAAAAAATGTTGGGCTGCACTGTACCCCAATACTAAGAGAAACCAAAGGAGGAAATGTAATATTAAAGCGTCTTGAGACCGTTACTAGAGACCAAATGTCTGGGCCCTAATACAGTAAGATGCGCGGAGGATAGGGTATGAGGTGATAAAAGGGGTTACCCTGGGAGATAGAAAAAAAAGTGAGGACATAAGGAGAGAATTGAGAATCGGACTCGGTGGAATGAACAATACAAAAAGAAGCAGCTAAGATGGTATGGACATGTAAGAAAAGAATGGAGGAGGGATTGGGACCGTAAAGATGCTGGAATCGAGGCCGGTCTGACCCAAAGACAGTCGGAAAAAACCTAGAAAAAAGATGGAGGAAGCGTGTGAACGACATTAGAAACAACAACGGCTGGAAGAGAGCAGAATTTACGAAGGGACAGAGAGGGATCCTGGGGGCGGTTTTTTAGAGGCGTCACCAGACGGGGTTAAAAAAGCCCACCAGAGGGAAATATATATATATTATATATATATATATATATATATATATATATATATATTTATATATATATATAATATAATATTATATATATATTATATATATATATCGTATCGCTGTTACTCCGGATTATATTATTTGCTGGGAAAAATGGCTATAAAATTAGGACGAGAATAAAATAATACCTTATCATTTTAATGTTTTTTTCGTACAATTTTTTTAAGCTTTTATTTTATTTTATTTTTTTTTTTTTTTGCATCTTATTAATTCGGAAATATTTAAAAAAAAAATTTAAATTTCCCCATTTAGGGGGCTCGGAGCCGACGGGGGACAGAGCGGGACGAAGTTCCCCCGTCGATCCACCGGGGAGGGCCGAGAGACCCGACTATCTGCCATCTTTGCGGCTTTCCCTATGGTATTCCTTAGTTTAAAAAAAAAATTTACTCCCTTTACAATTTGGAATTACTTTAACTAGCAGGGGACGTGGGGTAATAATATAGAGGGGGGGCCGAAGTCCCCACCCCGGATCAAAAAATAAAAAACAAAAAGAATAAAAATCCAGAAATTATTTTATATATATATATATATATATATATATATATATATATATATTTAATATCCAATATATATATATATATATATATATATATATATATATATATATATGTGTGTGTGTGTGTGTGTGTGTGTGTGTGTAAAGAACAAGTTATAACATTTTTAAAGCTCCACAATTTTTTACATAAACTATTTTCTTAAGATTTCATTGCTTAAAAAATACCTTCATAAATAATATTTTTCTCATATTTTTGAAAAAAATCTCTCGCTGGAGTAACAGGGCGATATAAAAAGCCATATATTATATATATATAATATATATATATATATAGTATACTATTATATATATATATATATATATATATATATATATATACACACAATCAAATATACTAATAATATACTATATACATAATAATACTATAATCCCGATAATATATAACACCCTAATGTTCTCGTCGAATCACGAATACTTTGTATACCCTTTTCTCTGTATCCGTAGATGTGCCCGAAATCTCGTGATTATCTATACAACCGGCTCATTAAACGGATTATTACCAGATTTCAATTGGTGCACTTGTAAAAACTCCCACATAGAGCGTTTTAATTCGCTAATTTTTTTACCGCCTCGTTTCTCATCATCGAGTGCCGTGGCACTCTCCCTAATCACACTCGTCCGAACGTGACCGTATCGCGTTATCACAATTTTGAGGTGATTGGCCGCGTTTCCTTAGAAATCGATAGAAGTGCTCTTTAGCGTTTCTATTTTACGGTACGGAGTCATCCATATAGGTTAGAGAGGTTGTTAATATTTATATGGATGTAATTTTTGGTGGGTGTAGCAATGAAGTCTTCAGCTAGTACTTTTAAGAAGAACTGAAACGTTTATTCTGTAGAACTTGGGCTAGAGGTGGCACACCATGATGATGCGTGATTATGTATTATTTATTATTATTGAAGGACTCCATAAAGATGATTACAAACAGTAACAAAATAATCTTTTTCTTTATGTACTTTATCTCTTTAATGACGAATTTCGATAAACTATTGTGTGTAAAAAGTGTGAGCGTATTTGCTTGAAAGTGTGTGTGTCATTTGACCTTTCCCCTTTCTTTACGAATCTCCTTCTTCCTTCTGGATTTTTTATTTCCTCTTCTAGAGTTTGAATTATGGAAGTTCGCCTTTAATAGATGTTCCTTATACCTTATTACATCAGCGATTTTAGACTGGGACGGTCTTGATAGACCCATGTGGCTTCTGTCTCCATTTTTCTAACATTTTAATACAATCTTTTTCTTTTGATTTCGTTTACTTAATTTATATTAATCTTTTATATTAATATATAATAATCAACTTCAATGGCTGTTTATAAAACTAAGCATAAGATTAAGTTCTCTATAATATCTTATTAAAAATATAAGATTAATAAAAAAAGTAAGTTAATCTTCCTAAAAAAAAATTAATAAAAAAAAAAAAAATCTACAGAGCTTGCTAATTTGTTTTCATATTCTTTCTTAAAAACAAACATAAATTCAATTTTATTTCAATTATTTTTCTTCTTCTTCATTTATCTATTTATTCACTAGATTGGGAGTAATTATTATAATATATTATAATACTAATATATATATATAATATATAATATATATATATATATTATATATATAATATTATTATATATTATTAATTATATATTATATATATATATTAAATATATATAAATATATTATATATATATTTTATATAATTCTATATGTATAATTAACATAAATTATATTATATATATTATGTAGCTATTATCACTATATATTTATAATATAATCATTAGGTAATAAGCATTATTATGCAATAGCACTTTCAATACCACGTAATATTTTTCATATTTTCTTTACTACCTTAATGACTGTTTTGTTCTAATATTACTGGTAATTAGCAGCTGACAATCTCTTCTAACTATCCCCTACCTTTAACTTATTACCTGCGTAACATAGTTAAGTATATCGAGTTGAGCTTTAAGATTGGTGAAAAATGGTGACGGAGCTATAAAATTCCAATGTGGAGGTTCAAAAATTTTATATTTTGTAGAAATTGCGGTATAATTTCTATTGTTCATCTGATTGTTATACTTTATTAAATTTTCAGAGCATTATGGATTGGGAAATTTACACCGCTTAACCATAGTGGCATTAGATACAATATTTTGTTATATATGTTTTTCTTATTATGATTTTCACCCTTTGTTTGAGTGTAACAGTACTTCCACTAACCACAAGTCTATTTATATTAATTTGATTTGGGGAGTTCGGACTCACCCAAAGAGAGTCTAGAGATTCAACAAATTGGAAATTATAAAGATGGTGGTGAAAAAGTTTTATATAGATAATTATATAATGAATTGGTAACGGTGGGTGTGTGTGTGATTGGTGTAGACTGGCTGAAAGATGGTTGAAGTTTATTTGTTTTTGTTTAGGATGTCTTTTCTTTATAACTAACGAGGTATGAGTGGTGCTGTTGATAATAGTATGATTTAGTTTTATTATAGGTGTTATAGATTAATTATGTGGAGACATATAATCTGGGTTTAGGTAATATAATAGTAAGTTAATATAATATATATGTAAGCCTAAAGTTCTCAACTTGTTATATCAGATATGTAGACAATCTTTTAAGGTCATGTACTAGGTATTGGGAAAATGATATATTATCTATAATAATATAATATAGCTATATTAGAGGAATATTGAAACCCGGTATGGTTAGTACAGTTTGTGTATGAGATAGAGTGTTAGATAGAATTGTCTGTTTGCCAATTGAAATGAGAAAACTAAGGGAGTTAAAGAGATACAAATTGTTAAAAGATAAATATTGAAGGTACAAGAAAATAGTATGTTAAAGCATTAGGCTTTTCTATTATGTCAAAAAATATAGTAGGGGGAAATATTTTAAGCCCACTTTTTAGGGGGAAAAAGTTTAGAAATTTATTTTGAACTTTTATACCTAATAGTGTATATATATATTATAGTATACGTGATATATATATATCGGTTTTGGGTTAAAAAATAAGTGGTATACGTATGTTATTTTTATATATATAGTATGATATGTATGATTGGGTTGTTTGAGTGGTGAACTCAGACTCACCGTGATATGTAGTGGTGATAAGGACTCCACTCTATATACCGACAAGTGAGTTAATAGTGTTTGGTATTAGATCGTCAAGTTGATATTGATATCTGAATGTTTGATATGATTGTATATTTCATATATTTTCGAGTAGTGATAATTTGAGTGGCCTACGACGAGAAAGTGATATAAATAGGGTGCAATTGAGTGGACTGAATTGAAATAAATATAGGTGAGGATCCTGTTGAAGGGTTTACTGTATACTTTCGCGTTCATATATATTGTTGTTAGTCATTATTCTTTTTTTTGTTAAGTCTAAGAGCCGACACTACCCCTAAGGTAAACTTGGGATGAGGCAGGTCGGTCTTGTCAACTCCGCGCTTTGACACTTGGTGTTGAACGTTGGGTTGGAACCTATTGTACTCCCGCATACTGTGTGGGTTCATACCCGGAATCAACCCGCTCTTTGGTATTTGGGTGTACAGTCGGAGGGTTCCGTGCAGCACGTCTCACGCTTACGAGGGTGTATGGTTAGCTCCACTATTGTTCGCATGCCTGTTGGCCATCGAGCCCCGGGTGAATTGTGGGTGTTAGGTACTTCTTTGTGGTTATTTTTTAATTTACTTATGTTGTTATGACTTTGTAAAATAAGTACTTTTTAACTCACACATATAACATATTAATTTATTGTTAATTATTGGCTATAAAACTTTGTCGAGGAATTCCGAAAAGAGTATTTATTTTACACTATACGCTATAGGTATTTTAAAAGAGATAAAAAAATACCGTGAGTTGGTGGTGGTGTGGTGTCTGCGCTTATTTAGTGCAGAATACATAGTGTTGTCGCTAGGATTCTATCGCTATATTTCTACGGTTTTACTGTGGTTATATTGTAGGTTCTATTTTCGAAGATTATTGGCCTCTTCGCTCGATTATTTGTCTCGTTGATTTTCTTTGCGCAAATTGATCATATATCATTATTGTACTAGGGTACTACTACTTATATAATACTATAATATATATAATATACTATATATATATATACCCAATCTTCGTTACGTACAGGAATTGAAATGGTTTAGAATGAATAGTGTGAAAACTAATATATAAGATATTAATTATATTATTATAATATTATATATTTAATACTATATATATTTGTGTAATAAATTAAATTCTTATTAATAAATTTAACATCTATATACTTTCAAAATTTCCTCAAAAACTTACTGTAATAAGCTGCCTTTGAAAACCTTTCTTTTATTAAAAATAACATTACTAAATATATTAAAAAATAATATTTGCGAATATAAATTAATTATTATGTTATGTGATTGAACAAGTTTAATGTGGATCTACCTTAAAAACAACTAGAGAAAGAAATTTAGAGAATCAAGGAATAAATGATAAAATTAAAAAAAAGTATCTATATAATATTATTCTTTATATTAATTTATTTGAGCTTCACACTACATCCAAACAAAAATCGGTAGTGGAAAGTATAAATTATTTCTTCTAAAATTACAAATGGTTTTGGGTAAAGGAATTTGGAGGGAATTGTATGTGATTACTAGGGCGGTTATATATCTGTTGTACTTCATAAAACGGGCATTGTAATAGATTCTTTTTATATATATAACATTTTAATAATTAATCCTGATTTAGCTTAGTCATCTATTAACAATAGGTTTAAATTAATTATTTATTTTAATATTTTAATTATATAATTTCACTTATTTTTTGGTAGTATTTTTATTTCTTATTGTCCCATAATATATATATACTATATAATATATAAATATAATATATATATAATATAATATATATAAACTATAATATATACAAATTGATCAAAGATGATCTATATATTACGGCATATCGTTTTGTATGTCAAAATTCATTTATTATAAATTAACAAAGATTTAAAATGCGAGCACGATTAATCATTTGCTCGAAGGTAAATAAACTATATATTTATTTTGTCTTAACAAAAACTTGGTAAGAGGATGAGAGAGTTAATTTATAAGGGCATTGTGGTGGTGCGAGGTGTATATGTACTTGATGCCTATATTGCTTGGCTTAGAGATATTCATTTTCTCTATTCATTTTTTATATGTTAACAAGCTGGAGTAGTGGATAGTGTAGAGTGAGATGGTAGAGGGTTTTTAGTGCAGAATGAAATATGTAGAAAGGGATTAATTCAAAGATTTTGGTGTGTTAGATGATGACGCACGAGATCGAGCGAATGTAGTAGTATTGATCGAGCATTTGGTGAGAGTAAGAGAGAGATGTGTGAATGTTCTTTTTTTGCATAAAGATATTTTTCGCTATATTTAAAGGATGAAATTTGAACTGATATCTGGTTTGTATTTGCTATATATTATAATCTCTTTCTTTATATGGATGTATTGTAGATTGGACATGTTTAGGTTTATTACTTTGAATTTAGTTTCCTTTCTTGAGAGAAGGAGGTATATCGCCCTTTATATTGTCTCATTAATTATACTAATTAATTTTAGTGAATAATAAAGTATATGAAGTGAGAGGAGAGATAGAAGAAAGAAAGAAAATGATATTTGAGTGGCACTGATTTCTTGATATAATCGCTTTTTATTCTCTCTAAGCAAAGGGCGTAAATTGAAATCACCTTTACGCTAAATAATTTAATATTTTAACGCTCTGGCATATAGCTCCTCTCCCCCCCCAAAAAAAAAAAAAAAAAAAAAAATTCCTGCTCCGTGTAATATGTCTTGCTTTGGTAAGTTTGGCCTAAAAAAAGAAATCGCGTCTTCTAAATATTCAGCTGCATTCTTAAATTAACCCAAATATTTTAAGATTCAATTTTGTGGTTTTGTGGATTGTAAGGGTTTTATTTATTAATCGTCTTTTTAATTTCATTAAGAGATCGTCTAAGGAATACGACTAATATATATTTACTTTATTTAGTAATTTATTACGGCTTATTTTTTCTTTTTTATTGTAAGCATAAGAGAAGGATAACTTCTAACTTAGATCAGCGGTTGGAAAAACCCTGTAACCCCACCCCTCCTCCCGAGGGAGTGTATTTGACTGATCCATTTTCAGAATTTTATTTTATGTGTTTTGATATTTGTATTATAGTATATAATACATAATTATATCCGATATTAGAAGGTATATCATACTACGATAGTGATAAGCTCATTTACCTTTTGGGTGTTTTAGTTAACACGCTTTTTTTCTGGATATTTACTTAATTAAGTATTAAACAAAAATGATATTTCAAAAAATTAAGGGATATTTTATGGGATACCTATGTTCATAGATTCATGAATAAATTGGAAATATTCAAGATATTAGAAGTTTTGGGATCTTGATATGGTAAAGGTATTATTCATTGGCTAATGGTGAACTGTTTTGTTCTGGATGGTAGTAAAATTCAGAAGAAGAGGAAAAGGGAAAGAAGAAGTAAGCAAAGTCAGAAGAATTGGTTTAACCAACTTGGTTTAGAAGAAATGATTTTCCTGTGAGAAGCTTATTGTCGAAAAGAAAGTGTTTGTAATGTGAAGTATATTTGAAGGTAGTTGAAAATCTGATAAATAGTTTATCTGCAAGATACGAATCTATTTTCAATTTCTGGTTTATAATCTTATAATATAATAATATAATATTATTAATAAAAAAAATACATTAATCACTAATCAGAATTATAATTAATATATCAGGGACTTTCCCCATGAGATAGTTTGGAAAATTTCTTTATATATGATGGGTATCATATCTTGGGAAGATTAGTTTGAGGAGACTAAAATATTTATATTTAGGATATATATATGTTATTCTTATTAATTATATTTTGAGGTTTTAAATATATAATGCTTTTATCACTATATATATATATAATACCATATACAATATATATATATTATTATATAATTATATTTACTTACTATATATATATATACTATAATCTTTAATAATTATGATAATATATATAAAATTTGCTAATTATATATATTTATAGTATTATATAATATAATTATATATATACTTAATATCCTAATCATGATACTCAATGAATATTTAAGGACGTGGAGTGAGATAATCTTTTTTTTAAAAACCAATGCAATTTGCTAAGCCACTGGCTTTTAACGACTGGAGGATATATGTATAATTTGTTATATATATATTAAATCTCAACTACTCTGTTTGGAAATTAAATATAACAATTAAATATGATTTAGTTGCGTTAAATTTGAGAGTGGTATATATTATACGAGCATATAATTTTAACTAAATATTCGTAAAGTTATAGCAAAGTCAATATAGTAACCGACACAGTTAACACGGCACATACGATCTCACGTTGGGAGGCTAGGCAAAACAGCTACGTCTTTTTCGTTTGGTCTTTCTGTCTTTTCAATTTCAAACAATTACATTAAATATCGCTGGCAACACAAAATACTCTGGTTGGGGAGGGGTACGTGTTTCTCAGTTTCTTCTGCCTGAATATATAACGAGATTTTTAGTTCTAAGGACTAGTATTTTCTATTAATTTCTTTGGTTCACTTAATGAACTGTATATATTGGGCATATTCACTCACTTTGAGGTTATGATAAAGTCAGGCCAATAAGTGAACAGTAAGTATGTACAGGCAACTATAGAACATAAATATAAAGACTTTGATGTGTAGTAATTGTAGATAACCTATATATATTACACATACATATATAATAAATAATGTTATAATAATATTATGAGGTATATATAGTGTATAATATACAAAAAGGAGAATATACTTTGAGAATATACTTTCGTCATTGTAGTCATTTATATATATAATTATTACACACTATATATTAATAATAATTTGTTTATATATATAAAATTTTAGGTATTTTAAACGAAATTGAAAAATGGGTTGAGAACGAAGAACTAGGAAATACAAAAACAAAAATCATAATATAATTAAGATGCAGACTGGTGATGATAGTATAACATATAGCTCCTTATTTAATGATGACATATTATAGTTGGAAAGACACTAATATTATAAAGATTTCTATTTAGATAAATGTACTAAATATAGAATTGAGTTAACATTTACAAAATGATATTTCGTAGACATGAAATATGTTCCCTCGCAAATTATTTGGTTGACAATTAATCTCTACGTTACAAATACCCATTGGAATTGAATAGTGGGAATACTTATTATATTCTTTAGTGCTCTGAGTTATAGGACTCGGGAATTAATCATCATTGTTGTATGGTTTTATATATATCTTCATCATCGAAGAGCTGTCATATTCATTAGATTCACAGAAACTCTGACATTTAATAAATGCATGAGGTTCAATGTAAAATTTGCATTAAAGATTTATAAAGTAAATATCAAAGTTATAATTAGAATTTTATTGAATAGCAGTGAATAATATAGTTAAATATAGTGTATAGCATAATAATAAATGTGGTGAAATATATTTTGATTTGAAAAAGTGTATAAGTCTCTTAGGAATATTATCAATATAATTTTAATGATATATCTTATCTTTAATTTATTTATATAATACTTTATTATCATTTATATTATTTTAGTTAGCTATAAGTCGGTTTAAAATATATATAAAAGGGTTAACTAACTATTATAATATATATAATATATATAATATACTACTACTAATTCCTAATATATAATATATATATATTCATATATATCAATATTGACTTATTTTACTGGTAATAAATTTTGATTTGTTGGTTCGAGTGGATATAGTATTACAATAAACATATCTCATATATATATATACAGAAATATTTTTAAAATAACTATATTCGAATTTTTGACTATTAGGTGAAAATCGTGTTCCAATTTGCTGTGGTAAAACTATAAGTATATATGGGCCATTACTTACTTAATACAATGATTCCCTCATTATTAGTACTACTTTATCTCACGTACTTATATATATGCACGGAATATATATATATAGGATTAATATAACAAGGATGTTCTAGCAACGAAGGATATAGAGGTTTATGTTAGGCCTGAGGAAAGTGTAGAGTATAGGAAAGAGATAGAGTATATATAGGGATGTAAGATATATAATAGAGATATATAGAGATAAGTAGAATAAGATGAGAGAGATGAAAGTGAAGATAAGAGAGAACGAGATGACCCCTTATTTGCCTCCCTTTCTCGGGAGTAGCAGGATCCAAGAAATCTAATAATATAATACTTTATTGTAATTAATGATTAAAATTTAATCATTATATATTTAATATATATTATCCTAATTATTATAGTTTATATGATGAATGGATAATTTCTATTTTTATTTTTTATTATTTTGCTAACTATTATTAAATATAATAAAAATGCACAAATTATTCCCATTTCATAAATGAAAAACGCTATATTTTATAGAAATCGAATCTAATGCAATTTCAAATGAAATTTTTTCACATGTATTGTGTTATCTTATTAGCAAAGATACGCAATATTATACTACTTTTTCTTTGATTATGTATCATAGATATATGTATAAACACCTCATACTTTATTATTAAATCAACCGCTTAGATTTACTACACACAAGTTACAGGTTAAATATTGGTGTTAAATTTTATCGTGGCTGCCTTTTTTTTCATTATGTTATACGTAATAATAGTGTCAAAACTGTACATGACAGACGGAAAAAAACATTTATGATTTTTGAATTCAGTATAGAAGATTACTACGTAATTGATACGAGATATTTAGATGGGATAGGGGAAAAATCTCGATCAAGAAAATGTTTAAAAATTAATCGGGTTGAAATGTGATAATGGAATGTAGAAAGCACTTTTTTGAGTTATGTTTCTAGTATTTTAACGAAAAAAAAATTTATAGCCACTATTTTTAAAAAAAAGAAAAACAGGTCAGATCTCCAAATCATTTATGTAAGAATATATATATATTATGGTGGGTTGTAAAAAAGAATATAAGAACTAGACAAACAAATCTCTGTTATTTAATTCAAGAAGTTAATTAAAGAATGATTAAATATACATTCTCAAGTAGTATAATTGTGAAGAAAATAGAGCTCATATTAACACCAATTAATATGTTATTGGAATATTTATATATTATGAAAAGTATTATGTGAAGTTATATACATATATGAAAATTATAAATATGGTTCAGTTGAAAAGTAGTATGATTCGAGGAGAAACAAATTTAAATTTTAGATTAAGGACCTAGAGAACAATGAAACTAAATCGGGTAATCGAATCATTAAAATACAAACAACAATATTATGTTTGACATAAAATTTCCATTTATATTTATTTACGTCACTTTGAATTAATTTAGCAGGAGGAAATTTTAGCTGGACAAACAGAATCTAGGTACGAAGTCTAATTATTATTTGACGTAACTGGTGACAAAAAAAAAGTTAATGTTACAAATTTTATGAATGCCTGAAGTCTATGCTTCAATTGCGTTGAATTTAATGCTACGTTTTCTCATTATATATGAAGTTAGTTCTTTTTAAATTTCTTAAACTATAACTCATTTCGACCTGAGTGGTATTGTATTTAGGGTATTGTATTCTTTACGTGCATTTATTAATTAATTAGAATTAGAATTAAACGCTAAGTTTTTCGAATTTAAATTTATATATATTTTTTTTAAAGTTTTTACAAGGCAATTTAGGGGGCTTTTTTGCCATGAAAATTATATATTTAATTCTTAGTAGGTAAATAAATTTTTGTTTTACCTCAATTTACATGATTAAATGGATATGTTTTAAATAAATATTTTTTAATTTTTAATTATTTAACTATGATAAAAATAGTTTTTGAAAATAAAATAGCGATATATGGGATATGCCATTGATCCTAAGGATCATTTTATCAGTAATTCCATCAATTCTTAAGATAAAATAACTAAATAAACATGTTAATAAATAAATAATTTCAGGGTGACACTCAACTTATAATTTTTATTGCAATAATTGATTTTCCTTATTCGACAAATATTTTTGAAAGAGAGAAAAAAGTTATTGTTGCCTGAGATTTATTTGTTTAGATATTGAGAAAAGGTATTGACAGTTTTTGTTTAATCTCAACGAGGTAGTTCCTCTTAGTTGCTTTGTTAAAGGTTATTATGTACTTCCCAATAAGTAAGACTTGGGTAATTAGAATGGGACAGTTTATGGGCATTTCCCTAGCTCTGTGTCTCGTTTATTTGAAATGTTTTGAGGGAAGGGGGAACAATGTAAAATCCTCAAGACAATGTACTTGTTGTGGCTTATGATTTTGTGCTATTGTGTACAAATTCTTTGATACATTTAGAGCGCTTCTATGTAGACCGAACCAATTGAAGTTTTTGTCTTCACAGTTTAGTCCCAGGTCTCTCATTTCAAAATGCATGTGATTTTTAAACTTACAATGAGCATAGTTCATTTTATTTTTTTTGAGCGTTGGGTGTCAGGGTGTGTGAAGGGGCAATGATTGCACACAAGTTTGTTTAGGTACTCTAGTGCTACCCTCCTACCACTTACATGTGTAACCTTAACAATTTATACTACTTCAGTTCAATTTTATTGGTTACTTTTGTCAGAAAAGTTTTTGGTATTGTTACTAGGTATTAATGTGGTTATTAAAAGTTTCTTTTACAGATTGGAAGTAGATAAGCCAAATACTTGGCTGCTATGAATAATTTAAACCAATTATATATTTTTTTTTTATCCTTTTAGTGACAGATTTAATTTTAAAAATCATTATGACATAATAATAGTAATAATAAGATTGACAATAAACATGGTGGTAAATAGTTTAATATCCCCACCACTCATCGATATTAGAGTTATTCTGCTTGATATTTTCAGGCTAAAGGTGAGTCTTCGAAGAAATTTTAAAGTGTAGATTTGTTGAATCTTGAATTTTGTTGTAAGGTGTTTTAAAACTTTTAACTTAGATAATGTATTGGGATAGTGTAGGAGTAACATGGAAGAGTCATGGAGAAGAGCAGGAAGTGAGTGATGGCGAGAAGGTAAGAGAAAAGAAAGAGAGGGGACTGCTTCTATCGAGAGAAGACGCAGTTGCCTATCGGGAGAAGAGACAAAAGGAAAAAGTTTGTCTTTTAAGAGTAACAAAACAGTTCTTCTTTCGTGCCATTGAAATTTTAATGTTTGCGAATAAATTTCGATGGATTTGATTTGTGGAAAATTCTTTTGGCTTTCTTTCGGAGAAGATTTGCAGAGTAAAATTAGTTTACGAATATAGTACTTCAAGTTCACATGTCTTTATAAGTTTCATTTGATAATTATTTCAAACAATTGAAATTTTGAAAGTGTGTTGTAAGAGGTCCTAAAGGCTTCTTTATCCTGCTCCTTACTCTTTCTCTTTTTTCATGCTCACGTTTCATTCCCATTCCTAGCTGAGAGAGAGAGAGGATCTATCTTTCTGTAGTATCTATCCGTGTGCATAGGTTGTCTTTGTTAGAGTGCACGCTATACTGTAGATGTACTATGGTGGTACTGTGTCTTTACTTCCTGCACCTCGGTGTCGTGTTACTTTCTGTTCCTTCTTTTCTATTCTCCTTCTCTCCTTGCCTAGAGTTAGCAGATGAGCATTTTTCACCCATCTTTTTAAAATGAAGGATATACTTAAGATTCATCTGTAATTCATTACTAACTTGATGTGTTTCGTCATTGTGGTTTGTATATGTGATTTACGAGATCTTCCGCTAAATTATTAAATTATTATGATGGTTGGTTCATACTGATATAACTGAATTAATTGTGAATTTATTTTACTTGTATGTATATATTAATTTTGAAGAAATATCTACCCTATTTTTAATATCAATTATGTAATTGAGATATCTTTATTGATGATTTTCTATACATTTCTTTTATATTAATTTCATGTTTATTTGTAAAATAGGAATAAATATTCATGATTAGATTATATTTAATATTATTGTATTTATTATATATTATTGTTTTTAATTATTTTTATATTCGAGATCTAAATATATAGCCATTATTTTGTGTATATAATATTTTTTTATTTTATTTCGCAATGTCTTTTATTTCTGAAACTCATTATTATAAATATTTATAATTGGACATGGAAAACTTTAAATGCCTATCTAACACTGCAATCATATTTAAAAAATATAGCAAAGAACAAGAATACTATACGAGAATTATTTCCATATATATTCCGACATCAGGACCAAGATTAAAAGACAATGCAATAGGGAATAGTCCATTTCTCACACATCAATGTCAATGCTATGTTAGAGATATGAAGACCATTAAGATAGACGATTATCTGAATGATTGTTGGGGAAACAACTCTAGGCTGATACGTTTCCATTTATTTATTCCTATATATTGGTATACTTATCTACAGCTGCTGATCATACTTTCGGAGTTGCTCCTTATAACATCCGTCAATAGTAAAAAGAAAACAAAAGTGATTTAAGCTGCTTACATACATTAATCTTTCTCCTGTCAGAAAAATTTTAATAATCACAAGCACTATCCATTATTTCTGATTATATCTGGGTTCCACCTAATGGTTAGGTTTATAAGTAAAGCCTATCTATGGTTAACTTTTCTATAGGGTGAATGACTAATTTAATATAGACTATGATAGTTTTTAGTTAGTATTATATACTAACATTAGTTTATTATATAATATCATAGTATAATTATTTAAAATTATAATTCATGTTTACTTATATATAAATTTGTAAACACAAACATCATTATCTTAATGATTTTTAATTACTTATTTTTAATTATTTTTAAATTTATTTATTATGTGAGTTCTTTCTCTATATATCTTACAACTATATTTCGTGGGTACGATGCCAAAACACCATTGACCTTTTGTTTTCAATTTAAAAAGCGGCTAATTGATATTTTCTATTTTTTATCTTTTAACTTTACTTATCTTATTTTCATTCCTTTCTTCATTAATTTCTCATTTTCTGCATTACTTCCTTAATTCTTCTTTACTTTCTTCTTCTTCCTTGCTTCTTTCTTCTTCTTCCTCTATTTTCTTTTTTTCCTCTCTATCTCATTAATTCTTATCCTTACCTTTTCCTTTTCTCCCTTATTAATTCTTTTTACCTTTTCACTTCTTCAGCTTAATTTACTACCTTCCTTTTCCTTCCTTAATGAATCTTTCTTGCGCTTCCTGAATCTTTCATCAAGACAAGGGGTCTATTTATTTTGGTCTATATTCCCATACATTGTAAATTACTTCGTCGACATTTACCAAAGACTGTTTTTTCAGCTCAAACAATGACAATTTGTGATATTCTTTTCGATTTGTCATTCTCTTCTGCTACTAATGATTTGTCAATTAAATATAGCATTTATTTCATTATAATGTGTCTTCTTAACTTGTCGAGGTATAGTTTCTTATCGAGAATAAGTATGGAGGTAGACTTTTACGAAATAGACTCTTTCATAGAATTTTTATGTTTATTTCGTTATTTCACGAGCGACTATTCGTCCTATCTTGAAGTTGATTTTTCTTGCAGTGTTACTATTTTTAAGTGGTAAGGGTTTGGAATATTTTCTTATTGATACTCTTGTCTTTTTTTAACTTTATTTATTTATTTTCCCTTCTTTCCTCTCATAGATGTTTTATTTTTAGCGTTTGTGCGAGTTGATATTTTGATGTAGACGTCATTTGCCCATTTTTTAAATATATAGCTAAATAGAGGAAATAAAAGAAATCCTGTTTGAAAGTAATAAGCTGACGTTAACTTAATTATTCATTTTCATTTTACGCTGATGTGAGTCATCGTTCAGTTATTATATATCTGACGTCCTTATTTCTATAACAAATGTTCAAACTGTAGATATTATATGTTAATATTTATATTTATTTATTACTTTTAAATTCAAAATAAATTAAAGAATTTTTATTAATTAGTATATATTTACATTTATGTCATTCAAAATGTCGAATTGGAGAAAATTATCGAATTTATATATAGAATTTTATAAGAATTTTATTAATTAAATATAGCTTTATATGAAACTTTTTTTTTATTTTCATGGGGGGGTTATATTTAAGGTTTCATGTTAAAAATTCTTCCAAAGGCTTAAGGAAGGAACAGAAGAAAAGTTTACGCAGATGAACTTAAAGTTAAAGTTAAAAGTTTTGAATTAATTGTTTAGAACTTTCAGGAGGGCAATCATCTAGAAATTGTAAATTAAGTTTTACTTATAGATAATTGTTTATAATTTAATTTTTGTTACTTTTATGACTATTAATCAATTTTTTTTTGTCATTATTAACATTAGATAAGTTATCTCATTAATCTTAGTAATAGGATCAGTGGTATAATTATTATTTCAGAAGACGTAAAGAGCAACACTGGTATAAATTAATAACCATCTGTAGTTGCAATTATTTGTATTTATTGAATAGAGAGATTAATATAGGGAAAGTAATAGTTGGTACATTAAACAAGGTATTTTTTTTTCTTGTGAATATTTTGTGAATTAATTTATTATTATATTTTTAACTTATGTGCAACTTCTTATATCTTGTTAATGAAAAAAGGACATACTTGACATTTTATACTGTAATAATATTCATTCAAAATTATATAGGATTGAGTTTAAAATGTATTATTTACTTAAATTTATATATAAAGTATTTTTTTTTGGTGGGAGTGGGGGTTTTTGATAAAATAATTGTATTGTATGTTTTTCTCATTCACGCATAATCACTTTTATTTTTTTTGGTTTGTTTAGGAAAAAAACTTCTTATTCACTTATACACTTACACTTTTATTTGTATTATAACACCGTTTATATTGTCAATATCTACTCCTTTTATTGTTTTATTCACACCTCATGGTTGTTATATGTTATGTGTGTTTGTGTTATGTGTTGTGGTTCCGCATTGGATTATTAAATCCAGTGTGAAAAACTTTTTGATAGTGTTTATTGTTTAAATTTTTATTTTGTCATTGTGCCAACAATAAATTATTATTGGTGTAATATAATAAAATTGTAATTATTAATTATTTTTATTATAACAAAATATATTTAATTACTTTTTTATTATAAAATTATTGAACTATATTGCCAGTGTTAATTAGGATGTTTTTTCATATGATGAAATATTCCATGTAAGTGGTGTTTAGACCTACCTAAAGTTATCGTATCAGTTGTTAATACGAGTCTTTTAATTAGAATAGCAGTCAAGCGTGTTGGGATTGAACCGAAATCTTCGATGTTTTGGTTTGGTGAAAATTCGCGACCAAATTTGATGATAACCCATGTTGCACTTTCTGTTAGGCGCTCATATTTTGATTTAACAGTACTAGAGAAGTTTATAGGATTGTAATATCGGACACATAAAGGAAAGGGCCTTGACGCGTGTTTTTAAATGGGGCTCAAACATCAAATTATTGTTTATCATTTTACCATATAAGTTGAATCATCTAATTGTTAGGTGAACCTTTATTCCTAGTGTAAAAATATTTATAGATATTTTAAAGATATAACGCAGTTCTGGGATATTTGAAGAATTTTAGTATACGCACATTTGATATATATCCTGAGGATTATTAGGAAACTGCGTAATATAAGATACTTATATATAGTTCACGTCATATTAACCATATTCTTTATGATAAACTTTTTATTCCTTCTTGTACGACTTCCTTAAGCGTTTTACTATACCGCTAGGATCTCCCTTCTCACTTCTCGTCGCATGATCCTTCCTTCTTACCTATACTTTATTTTCCTGTCCGTTCTGTCACTTTCGTTTTCTTTCCGCGTACCTAACCATTTGACACCTATTCTTCTGCCTTACTTCCCGTTCTGTATTAATTGGCTTTAGAGTTAGCTTCAAAAGTTCAAGTACTTAACGCCCTTGTGAGGGTTCTGTGATCGAATAATGAATGGATATAGAGAATTGGGAGTGGGGAAGTGGGTTAAGAAGTCTTATATTATTTTATACGTTGCCATTTAATCAACTTTTCATGTAACATAATTTGTGTACAGTAGAGGAATTTTAACTTGTCAAATAGAAAAGTCAGGTACTCTTTTGAGGGTGATTTGTGGGATGAGTGATTGTGTTGGAGGGGTTATGCATTGTATTAGAAGATTAGAAAGAGGGAACTTGGTGGTCAGGAATAAAAAAATATAAAGTTATGTTTTTTATTTATTTTGTTATTATTTTTAGAGAATAGTCGATGTGCAGTCACCTGTTTATTATTAGTACAGGCTAGTATGTTAAATATTACAAATCAATACAGTGTGTGTTAGATTATAAAAGCTATATACTAGGCCAATACGTTTGTGATAACAGATCTTTCGCCTTCTTCTAGATTTTGAATATATTTTTGTGGCAACAAAAAGAGTGGCACGATAAATATAGAAAAAATTTTTTATTCGCTTATATTTGACCGGATTTTTTTATATAAGTGTCATAATGTGATAAGAATGGCTCCATAAGTTGAAGTGTGCTTACATGTGTCGCTCTATGGACTGTTATGCGTGTTTCTGGCATGCAGTGGT